>NW_010581632.1:440836-472219 GCF_000705375.1 Tinamus guttatus
ATGTTAAAAACGGGAAAAATTTTTTTTTAAAAAAAAAAAAAAAAAAAAAAAAAAAAAAAAAAAAAACTTCACCCTCAAAATGTTTAGTTCAGAGAAACTTTTGCACACCTCTGCAAGAGGTGAAGGATTCTGTGGTGTACTTCATAATTCACTATTCAAGGCCTGCATGTAAATGCATCTCCAACATTTAACATTTTTTCACAAATAACTCCTCCAACTTTATAATATATTTGAGGCTTATCAGTGAAATCAGGTTAGATTTAGACTGATGTCAAGACAGAGCATTAACCTTTAATCTCCTTCTGGCTTTCTTCTCTTTTTCTCTCAAGTTCCTTTCGATCATAGTTCAGTCTTCGCAGGCACATAATTCCACACTGAAAACTGTTTCTGTTTAGAAAAGAAAAAAATATATATAGAGATATATAGAGAGATATATATATAGAGACACACACACAAATATAGACGACAACTGAAACATCTGCAAGTCTGCTCTCCAAGCTTAAATTTAGTTACCTGTGAAAGCTGTCCACCATTTTAAGCTGTCCACGGAGATCTTTCTTGGTGAGATGATCCAGCATTCTAGCATCAACAAGACACTCCATGAAGTAGCTGCGGTACTGAGGGAGTCCCAGACTTGGGAGCCATTCGTTGCCAATCCACTCATGGTTCATATCACCATAGGCTAATGTCTGTTGGTTTTGTTTTTATTTTTTTAAAAAAATAAAGGAATAAGCTTATTAAAATAATAATATAAAGAGAAAACTAATACACAGAGAAAAGCTTTTTAAAGAAAAATCTAAAACAATGCTTATTTAATGTTTAGGTCTGTAAAAATAAGCAACTTAAAATATTGGGTACTACAAATGTTTTGAATCCAGATAGCAAACTGAAGGAGCATTACTCTTCTAATAAGGTGTCAAGCTTTGATTTTTATAACTGACAAATGAGCACCTGAGTAGTTTATGGGACAAAAAAAACCCAGATTTAAGCTGGAGGACAGCCAAGAGAATTTTTTATTTCAAGATATGGGGCACAGACAAGTCCTCAGTTTTGTTTATACAAATAGGATTCATCATCACTTTAAGGGAAAACAATGAGCCAAGGATGATTAGAGAGTTATTAATATACAGAAATCTCATTAACTACCTACAGTCAGTCTGTATTGTAGCACTTATGAGGGTGGACAAGATGGACAGGGACTTTCTACATAGAGCAGGTATCTTCACTGGATCTTTGGCTGCTCAGAGTTCCTCCCACCTCTAACGTTCCAAGCTTTATGTCTTAAAATTATTTTAACATTTATTTGATCTACCCTGTTCATACACAGAATGTTACAATGCTCATTAAGAAAGAATAACTTCATTCTGGTGATTCCTTAGCTAGTGAGAAAGTATTTCAGAAAGCTAACAAGAAAGACACTTGCTAGCAAGAACACTCTTCCTCTAATTGTCCTACTATTAAAAAGTAGGCAAAACTTTACTTTGGGATATACATGGAACAAAGTTAGTATTTTTTTTCCAGTGTTTTACACCAGCTAATCTGGGAAGTGCTAGAAAATACTTACACCTCTAAATACGCCTAAATATAAAAGTATAACTTTAAACTGCGTTTATTTAAACTATGTATTATATAGAGATAAACCTGTAATAGCTTCCTCCTCTCCGAACCCCTAAGACACACCAACACTCACTGAAGGAAACAGCTATAAAAGAAAACAGATTCTTTCATGCTCTGATTATGACTATTCAAATATACACTATAATATTACATAAAGTTTCCAACCTGAGCCCAGCTTCCCTCCTCATCTTCCTGTTAGGTGGTTAGAAAAGCAAAAGAACACATATGTATTAGTATTTAAGTTTAGTAAGGAGATCACTGTTACAGATTCACTGCAAGATTAAGTCTACTGCACATGAAAAAAATCTAGATAAAGCAAGCATCATGCATTTAAAAAAAAATACAAGATATTCATTTTCCTAGAAGTTGGAAAATCCATCTACTAATTAGGTTTCATGGAGGGGTGGGGGGGGAGAAGGAAACTGATACACAAATAATTCAGTTTGGCTACATGCATAGGTAAGCAAATCAGAGCCCCCTCTGATTACAGATTTTGTTTGCAGTAATATCAAGGTTGATTTTTTTTTCCCCCTTCTGGAAAAATGTATCAAGATACAGGTTACAAGGTTAATAATTAGAAGAAGCCATAATCTAAAATAAGACTTTTTTTTTGGAAAAAGATCAAAATGCATTTGATTCAAGTGTTTAAAAAGTGAGGAAAAAAAAAAAGCACTCAAGAGAAACGGCAACACCGTAAACTAACCGTTTGCTGGGTGGCTGTAAGATTTTCCATCTCTTCATGTGTTACCCAGACATTTCCCGTAGTCTAACATGACCCCACAGTGAACCAAGCACATCCAATGAAAGGAAAGCAGTAACAAAGAGGAAAGGTTGCAGAACATATAAGCAATCGGTACATACAAGGAGCAGGCATGGGCAAAGCAATGGTTCCTAGCCTTAAGTATAGGTTATCTATCTAAAATGATGGCATAGAATAAAAACCTATTAACATGGATCACTTTTCTTCCAAGATATTAGCAAAACTGAATGTGATAAATAGCTTACACTGAAGTAATTAACCAACAAACACCTGGTTAGGTTGTAATCTGAAAAGTGCAGTTGGAGCCTAGTACATAGCCCCAGAAAGCACAAATAACTTTAGACTCCAGGATAGACAGAGTCCCATGATGGGGAATTCACAGCAAGGCTGCATGGCTAAGTTTGCTGATGTTTCCTTAGAGCAGACAGGCAGGCTCTGAGATTATGCAGTCTCAACCACTGTTTGGCCTTACATGGATAAGAGAAATAAAAAGCTTCCAAATACTCTATGAATTTCTGTTCATACTTGTATACTTTTCTGTATTACAGTTTTTGGGGGTGTCATCAAACAATGAGGCAAATAACATGTATTCTAAATATTTTAGATTATATTTTTAGATTGCATTCTTATGCTAACATAAGCTAATATATGTATTTCCCTTAGGAAAAAAAGGCAGTATTTCCTTCATTTAACTTCTATGCAAGGAAAAGACATCGTATTTAAGTAACCATGCGTTCAGCTAGAGTTTGCAATACATTTCCAGAAATCCTAATCTGAAGCTCAACCCCCTGGGGCTCCACGGTTCAGGAGGAGTTTGGGGGTGCTGGAGGCCGCGTGCTGGCGGAGGGCCTTGCTCCGGCCTTACCGTCCTGGAGGTGGGAGGCGCAGAGGGGCTGGTCAGCGACATGATCTCCTGGATGGCCAGCCTCAGCTTCAGCCTGTGCAGGGGGTTACTGATGCCGATCTCGCGCTGGATCTCTGTGTCGGACAAGGCCGACATGATGGCGCCGCTCTTCACGTTCGCTCGGCAAGCGGCCACGTACCAGGCCGGCATCCCTACCCACAGCTGAAACACAAAACAGGAAGCAAGCAGGATAAGGAAAACAGTCCTACGCCCGAAATCCTGATTTTTATTACTATTTTTTTTTTTGAACAGACTGCTCACCCTAACCACACAACCACAGTAGGCCCATCCCACTGTGCAAAAGGCAGTCCTTGTCTTCTGGCTTCGTCAAGCAACTCATGCCTACAATTACAGAAACTGTTAGTAAAACACACAGAAACTAATGCAGATATAAGAACTTAAGCACAGCACTCCCATTCCTATTTGTAACATTTATTTTTCTTTCTTTCTTTCTTTCTCAGACTTATTGATGCAATGATGCATCTGCCAAGACAAAGGACTACACAGTGATGTAAGCTGAACTGCACAGGAAATATTTAGTGTGGAAGAAAAGCTGTATCCTGCTTTTGGAAATACAAAAGAATGATCTTTCTAGAAAGCTAATATTATATAATGATTACAAGTAGGTAACCAAAAACTTCTCATGGATGAATTTTTATTTAGAAGGGTCATTTTAAATTTGCCTAATTAGGTTTGCCTTCCTTTTTGATTAATACAATATTATTGAAAGTTTGCTATGCACATGTAAAAGCACAAATACAGCTATGTCAAACACTGCCCACAGTACGGCTCACAAAAAGAGAGGGAACAGCATGGATGAATCACTAAAAACATCTTAAACTCAGTAAACGAAGAATGACATTTTTACTGAAATATCCTGTAAGTGAAGGGATGTGACTGTCTACTGCTCTTAAAACTTTAAAAATCTAAAATAAAAACATTTTCCAACTAAATAAGATGAAATATTTTCAATATAAAACTTCACACCATGCCAATTAAGATACCAATTTGAACTGGCATTAAAAAGATGGAGGATACATTTCAGAAAAATGTTTCCACAATATTTCTGAATCTAGTGTCTCCTCTGATAATTACTTTTAAGATCTTTTTATGTATTGCTAAAAAATTCAAACAATTTCTCATAAATCCACATCAATCCTAAATATATATATACACACACATATATACACACCTCTATATATATATATGTGTGTGTGTGAGTGCATATATATATATATAAACTTACCCTGATTTTGCACTACCACATCAAATGGCAAACAAAAGGAAAATAAAACAATGAGGGAAAAAAATCTAAGATTAAATTGAGCTCAAAGGCATACAGAAAAAGAAAAAGAAAAAAAAAAAAAAAAAACACACACACACACACGCAGACAAATCACACACCCCGTAATTTAGCTCTAGCTTTAAGTAGGTTTCTATGAGCAAAGACACTGAATGCTGCCCTCAGCCTGTTTGCATGTACACACACAGAAATTAAAAGGTAACCCAAGAGAGACTGCAAAGAGCAAGCAGTATAAACACGAGCAGTTACCCGGCTAATGGGCAGGCTCACACGTGTCACTCGCTGCACGTGCGCACTTGACAACGTGACACAGCCCTTCCCGCTCCCCGTCACAGCAAGCGGCCCGTGGGAGCTGCTCGCACGCGGGCACGCGCGCGTGTGCGCGAGAGGAACACGGGGCGACACTGCTCCCTGCCTCAGGAGCCTGCGCAGGATTCAGGAACTGCTGAACTGAGGGACAGTGCTGGGATTTTTACCTTGGTAGATTTGATTCCTGTGGAAGGTCAGAGCGCTTTGCTGCTGCTCTCAGCAGTAGGAGCAATAAAGCTATACCTTTTAAGTGCTTCCAGCAGCACAGCCTTGCTTCATGCCTGCTGTAATTGGAATCTCCAACACATCCTACATGTCTTCCAATTTATCTATATTTTTCACTTATTGGTCACACTGTGCAATCATTTTGTGTCTCAGCATTTGCTGCAGACAAGTCAGTTGCAAAGCAGATGTTTGCATTTGTCAAATACACACTTGTTTTTCAGCAACTCAGCAAGTAGTTGACAACCAACAACATGCAACTATGAGGTGGTACACTTAAAAATAACAGCAGTGAATTTTTGAAAGACAGGAAAAAATGTATTGATATATTTCTTTATATATATAATCTCCTCTATATACTTTATTTTGTATATTTCATATTATAAATTATCAAGAAATAAAAATATAATTATTCTATTTTTACGCACCTGCTTATAATTTAAACACAGGCAAATAACAATTTACCTGCACCTGCACTTTTTCTATTTATTAAAGTAAGACAAGTAGACTATTAGTATAGAATTAAATTTGTTGTGGTATTAAGAAAGATCTAAATTGCTCAAGAAGAGGCCTACCAGTATTCAGCTATCTCCAGGCTAAAGCCATTTATTCAGTCAAGATCTGGTATGATTTTACAGCTTTGCAAAAAAGGGAAAAGAGCAGATCCTAACAACACAAGATTTCCTTCACTATAACAGTGTGAAGAAAGGCAGTTGACCATTCTGTCATATAAACCAAATCACATTCCATTCCGACTTTGCAAACCAACACACCATTGTTTTTCATTAGCAAAAGCACCAGGTATTATTTTCTTTCACCAACAGAACTCAGATTTTACAAGGAATCTCTTAGAGAAAATTTGCATACTTTCCTTTCAACATTCATTACTTAGTCTTCCAGAAGAAGAAAAAAGAGCAAGGCATAAATGTCTGACCTCAATCAGCTTTTTTCTGACACAGGAAACAGTGACAGCCAAACAGAATAAAAAAATTATATGACCCACCCTCTGGAAGAGAAAAATGCAAAGAAAGGCTGCTCCTGCTTACACAGGTTTGAGTGTTTTCTGTACTACCATTTACATATATCAAGGAAAAATAGATTTCAGACATTAAAATAAACCAGAAAATATCAAAAAACCTTAAGCAGAAGTATAAAGAGTGAAAACACCCGAGGAACTAGCAACAGCAACAAGCAAGGAGTTCTAGAGTCACCAGTTAGGAACCGGCAAGCACTGGTCCAAAAGGATTCCCTACATCCAAAACATCAAGTGGCTCTTTCATGCTGTGGTGCAGATAGCAGCCAAAGACAACTTCGGCTTTGGGAAAAAACTCAACTGAATTAAAGCCAGAGCAGGTATTAAATTACAACAAATCTGGGGGAATGTTTCACAGGAGTCCACTTTTATCTTCTTTGTTTTTTGTTTGTTTATGACCACATTTGAACAATACACTGTCAGCACTGAAACTTTAATTTCAAACTTGGCAACACTTAAGTACTACTAAAGTTCTGGAAAGGTGATGGAAAATAAACAAACAAATAAATAGTCCACAGTGACCCTGAGTGGCATAAATATCTGAAAAAGAGTCAGGAAAAAAATCATGAATAAATTCTTTAAAGGACAGTAAAAATAAGAACAAACAAACAAGCACACACAACAACAAAAGCTTACTTTTTCTGCAGTTTCCTGTTCTTTTCTGCCTGACCTCCAAGTTTGCTGAGACCTATTGCATCCTGAGAGGAACTATCTGCTTCTGCCATACCAGCTACAAAAGCAAACAAAACAAAACACATCAACTTCTTACATTCAAGTTTAGTCACATAGTTACAATTCAAAAATCATTACTGCATGCCAAAAGAGAAATACTTAATCTTTTGTAATGTTGCTCATCAGAAATACACACTTTGATTTTATCAGGAAAGTTTCCATTTAAAATGAGATGGAAACAAACAACCAAAAAAAAAAAAAAACCAAAAAAAAGTGCTTTCCCCATCACAATTGCCATCAAATTTGTAAAAAGGGCCAACCTAGAGATGTGAATGTGTTGAGAACTCCTTTTCCCAATATTTATCATAATCATGCTCTCTCAGTTACCATAAGCAAGTGGTGAAACAACAAAAGCATATACTCAGGTACTACATCAAAACCAAACATGTGTGAACAGAGATTCCCACTGGAAGTGCACAGAGAGCAGTGACATTGCAGGGAGTGGTGGGAGTTGAAGCAGAAGGAGAAAAGGGAATTAAAAAAACCCTAGACATACTCCTCTTCTTAGAAGTCCTCTGCTCATACTCTAGGCCTGATGGCAAAAGCTACATGGAAAAGATGAGTTTTAGAGATTGGTGTCAGGACACTTCCACAACGTATCCTGTATAAGCTAACTAAATTGGTAATGCAGAAGATATGGAGAAAACCAATAACTCATTTAGTATATGAAGAGTACACACATCAGATAGTTCTAGATTAGTTTTAGATGCAGTAAGAAAAATTCTAGGTTTAAGGATCAGACTAATATTGTCTGTGTTGGTGCCTAACAAAGCAATAATGAATACAGACAACTAGAGAAAGTCTTCTGGGACATTAATAGCACAAATAGCCCATCACATTGACAATAACTGATGACTGCTGCTCCTAGAATTAGCACTGCAAATTCTCTATGCATTATGTGTTTCACTGGCATCTAACCTGGAAAAAAACGTGCTCACTGAACGGGTGGCTTTCACCATGCGAGTCACGTCAAAGCGCTACCTTCACCACGTGGAGCCCAGCTGGGAAAACCCGGGGGGTGGCCTGCCACTTCAAACAGGCACACTGCCAGGCTGCAGCGTTCATTTGTGGATAAACAAAGCAGCCATCAGACAACTACTTGTCAGTAGCTACTAGCTGTCCATCTTGAGAAGTGGATTATTTCAACAGTGCAAGGACTTGTAATGGAAATAGTCACTATTTACTTTGCAGCAAGTGATAAAGAACTTTATGACCAAAAGTCAGGTAAGCTTACTAGCAACAGACAGATGTCCTCTTAGGAAATGCCAAGTGACCAACTTTGTATCTACATACTGCATGGCTAGCTGCACAGGTTTTCCCAGTCCTCCCTACAGATGCATCTATTTCAACATCACCAGCAGCAGTTCTCCACTGATTGGATTGCACCACTGGAATCTGCCTGAAAGCAGGCAGCTTTTCATCACATACCACTGTAGTGGTAGCTTTATGCACACCAGTACCCTGAGAGATGCCCAAGTTGTCTGCAGACCTTTTGCAGCTTTCTGCTGCAACAAGCTGTGCCAAAACAGGCCCTTTTACTATAAGTGTCCTTAAGAAATTTATATAAGGTAAATGACTTGCCACTTGCAGGTGTTATAATAAGATAAAGCATAACATGCTAGTGGAAAATGAACTGGTATTGCCTTTCAGCAATACCTGCTGTGCAAGTCTATCATGAAAGTGTTTTGTTTTTCTCAAGTCTGCCTGGGATACATGTGCCTTATCCAAACAGCGTACAGCAAAAAATTTAGCATATGGGACAATAAAGTAAGTCTACATACTAATGTATACGTTACCTGTGATAGTAAATAATTTCTGACCATATTTTTTCAAGTCCAATACTCAAATAATATTTGCCAGTTCTTCACTAGTATTCTCAGCTCTTATGTAACTCACTCACATCTGCCTTGTTTAAGCTGTCTTGGAAATATTATTCCTTGTTTATGGGATGTGCTCATTACTAGTGTTACTTGTTAGGAACCAAAAGGCATTAACAATCAAAATGGATGCAGGAGTTCTTTTGCCCTAGTATTTTTGTGTTGATTCATATTAATACTTGAAAAATGGGTCCTGTTGACCCTTGCTAACATCTGAGCTCCAGAATATATAACAAATGTCTTCAAATGTACAGCCTCTATTACTAATACATCCATAGCTCCCCTAAATACAGCCACCTTGCTACACGAGGCATTAAACTGCTTTGAAAACATCAACTAACCAAAGCTGGCCTATACGAACATACAGACAGCTGAAAACCTAAACAACATCAGTTTTTTTTTTTTCCAATTATTATTTTTAAAAAGCTTTGAATCTTGAATTTCCTGTTAAAATAAATAGAATTTTTAATTTTAGAAATTCTAACATATTAGTTGTGCTGCTAGTTTTATATACCATTATGCTGTGGCAAACATTACAAAACTTTCAACTCTGTTATATCGCATTTTAAAGTAAGTTCTCATATTGCTAACTGTTGGGCAAGAGTCACATGCTTATGCAAGACTTGTTGTTATTCAGCATCTACTGAAAGGCCCCAGGTCATTTGTGAGCATAAAGGTGGGCAGGAATGATCTCCTGCAATACCAGGCTAGGAAGGAAATCAACACAGAGGACTCGGCTTTCTCTTCCTGACTGAGCTCTAGAAGTAAAGTATGGCTTTCAGTCTCCATTACCTTAACTGCTCAATGTAATGAAACCCAAAACAAAATGTATCTCAATTATGAGCACTGGAGATGAGTGAACTACTAAGTACTGATATGCAGGAAAACCAATTTGGCACTCAGTCATCTTCCTGGGGGACTAATGTGCCTGTTTACTGAGTCATCTCAGCTTTGACATTCCAGTGGCAAAGTGCTTTGTACATTTGCCAGGCATGGCAATAAGATCAACACAATCCAACTTTGTCTTCTTGATGAGGGCATTAAGAAAGATCTAGTAAATGACAGAATGAAAAAAAAAAATACATATATATATATATGGCAAGCTGAACTTACATGCTATAATCACAGAAGACCTACCAGAAAATTCACTGTCACAAGTTTGGAAAAATGCTGTACATCAGAAACAAAAATAATCAGTCATAAACACACATACAGAGACATACATCCAAAAGATCACTTTCTAATATGCTGATACCAACCTTGTCCTAATGTGTCTTTGCTGGTTTGTCCAGGTCGTCCCTTTTCTTTCTTGCCAAACAAGCGGCCAATAGAGGATTTGATCCCCTTCTTTTTGGGGGCCTTATGAAGGGAATCTTGGCTACTATTGCTGCTACTAGGATTACTTGTTTGTCCATCTTGTGAGCCTGTTGAACTTTACAAAAAAAAAAAAAAAAAAAAGAGTCATAAAGAAGCACGTGCACAGTAACACAGCAAAAGACTTTTTTTTTTGGTGCAAGCTAATAAAAACTCTAACTCACTAATGATACCTATTTTCGTTTTTAATGAATATCACAGAAAGAAAGGAATCCAATAAAATACGTTATCACAAAGCATAAACACTGGAAACTAAATCATGTAATAAATAATGTAATAAATCATATAATAAAAAGGAACAGAATATGTACTACAACGAGGACCTGAAGATCACTTAAAAAAAAAAAAAAAAAAGTAATGCGAATTAAATTCTGATATTCTGAAAAGCCAATTAAGTTACTGGTAGGATGACTCTTTGCAGCTACTTACTTTCTTATGTCCCTGATATCTTCATGGCTTACTGTATGCAAAGCGCCTTTTTGGACTCTGTCCAAACGCAAAGATCGTGGCGAGGAAGGTGGCGATGTCTCACATTTTATTGTAGTTTTATCATCTCGTACCTCTTCTCTAGAAGATGGAGACTAATGGAAAATGAATGAAAACTTTAGAATTCAGTTGAAATGTTATATGATGTGAATCTAGTATCAGTGCTACACAAGAGATTAAAAGGAAAAAAAAAATCTATCATTTCAGTGTTAAAGGCTTGTTCTTTCCCTTATTCTTTTCCTTATCATTCTAGAGTTGCATATTTTACCCTTGAATTCTAAGTTTCCTGTTACCGCTACTGAAAAACCACTAAATTTCAGCCTTGGCTAATAAAATGAGCAAGCAGCAGTTTAGCCATACACAGGGCAAAGAACTAAAGTAATTTCACCAGCTCTAGTCTCTTTTGTTAAAGATTAAATGTTTTATATTCTTAATATCAAACAGCATATAATCTTGCTCTTCTACAGGGTTACCGTGCACTTTCTCTAATTTTCCTGTTTTCCACTTACGAGTTACCAGGTAGGAAGGAAGAGAAGAGGCACACCAGTAAATAAGCTGAAGATTTTTTACCTTTCTACGGTGTTTCCTTAAATCACTAGGCTGATAGATGCATGCAAAAAAAAGAAATTTATAAGAGCTGTATTTATTGTAAACTGTAGCACAAATTCAAGCCACTAGCACAGACAACATATATTCAGGACACTAACAGTAACAGCTATAGCACAGGAAAGATGCACAGTACAGAGTACTCTTCAAATGACAAAATATTTAAATGTATCCCTGAAGGAGGGGAAAAACATATGTATCCAGATATACAAATATATGTGCAAAAATATATGCATTATCCTGAGCATGAAAATTAGTGAAGTATGGAAAAGCAACACCTCACTTCCACGCAAAGTCAGAAGATTTCTGATTTGGTGTGAAAAACCCTTCTTGAACTATGTAACATATGCAGCAGTCACTGCAGGCGAGTTTAGCATGTTGTCTGCATTAGAGCCACTTCTGAAACCCTAGCCACTTTTGCTACGCAGCTTAAAAAGCAGTAATCCTGTAGTAACTCAAAAACAGGAGTGCCAGCCATAGTTCACTTCCATACAGTAATACTTTTCTATTGTGCTTGACCTTGGATATATGACTAGACCTAGTATAATCCATTTCTTTAACAGAGGAAAAGTCAAATGATTCCCTCTTGTGATTAAAAAGAAGGAAAAATAGACCTTTCAGTACACTTACATATTCATTTTGGAAAGTTTGCAAAATAGATAGAAATATTTGCTTTTAAAGACTCTACGAGACCAAAACGAGCCCAGACAGTATTTCACAGTACATTTCTTGTCTACCAACTGATATAGTTATCAGCATGATCCAAGTGCAGTAATCCAAGTCAATAGAGTGCGGTAAGCATGGAGTTACATGTAAAACTAAGCATGGTTTTTAAATGAATATACCAGTCTGTAGATAAAACAGGTATACAGAGCTACATTAGAGCAGCTTTTCCCAGAAAGTGCTGGCAAATACCTGTATCTAACATGCTCTTTGGCAAAAAGTATTTCAGACAGGAGAAACTGTTAGGTTTAAGACTTGGAAACTGAAACATCAAAAATTCCATAGGAACTTAAGGAAAAATTTCTTAACAGTGAGGGTGACAGAGCACTGGAACAGGCTGTCCAGAGAGGTTGTGGAGTCTCCTTCTCTGGAGATCTTCAAAACCCGCTTGGATGCAGTCCTGTGCCACGTGCTTTAGGTGTCCCTGCGTATGCAGGGGGGTTGGACTAGATGATCTCTAGAGGTCCCTTCCAACCCTAAGCATTCTATGATTCTATGATTCTATGATTGAGTGAAAACAAAAATAGCCAGAAATTTGTATCTTTTTACAAGTATATTTAAAAATATGAAATATTTTGTAGAAGTATTAACTTTTCTGAGCAGTTTTATGAATGTTGGAGAATGGATCCATCTCTGCTCACTGAACTGCTTGCCTGAGCTATGCCTCAGTCAAATACCGACTCTAACAGATACTCCTTCTACCTCAGCAGGTTCCAAGATGGTAGCATTCATTTCTATTAAAAACAACTGTGCTTAAAAAAATACACCTATCTTCAAGACTTATGCAAAACAGTATGGTATGCAAATCACTCTAGCTGAATATTCAGTGGAAGACTGCTAAAAATAGAGTCTCTGCAAAGATGTTTGACTGATGTTTAAAACAGAGGGAACAACTGGCTGCTGTGCCAGGGGCTTGGGAAAAAAGCATCATGTCTTCTAGGAAGAGGAACTCGAAGAGAGACCAGAACAACAGAAAAAATACCAAGGCACAGGGTGCTGACCACGTGGTATACCTGCCTGATACATGATTATGACTACAGCTTATACTTTTTAGAGAAAGTGAAAGGGAATAGTAGAGAAACTTGAAGAGACTAAAAATACAACCGACTAGGAAGGGAAAGAAGGAGAAAAATATCGATTTTAATCCCCCCTTTTCGTAAGAAAAAGAGCACCATCTTCTGAAGAATCCAAATGAACGGATACATACCAGTGTCATGATACCTAGTCTGTCCACTTCCCGAGCTGGACTGTGTGGGATCCGCCTCGGCGTGGAGCGGCCACTGCCAGGAGGGGAAGAGCCTGCAAGGGACCCAGCTGCGTACGGAGGAGGAATGGAGCTCATCGACCGAAAACGACCGTGCGTGTCCAAGCTTCCACTACCTACTCTGCTTTCGATCTCCTCTGCCCGCTGTTCTGTATTTTCCTTTTCTTCTTGTATGAGTCTGAAAGAAAATTCCAAAGGAACATAACAGTCATGCTCACAGGAGGAGGGCTGATCCAGGCATAAAAAACAAACAAATCCAAGCAATAGTGAAAACAACTACTGTCACCACTTCCCCGAATGGGACTGAATCTTTTAAAGAGATGAAAACACAAGGTATTTTCTTAAATAAAGAACCTGAAAAGCATATTTAGGCATATGGTAACTAGTTAGGGAAGGGAGTTTAGGTACCCAAGGCTATTTTGTTATTTTTAGGTATAGGAACATATTAAGTTTGACTAAAAATACCTGGACAAGAGACAAAGAAGGCTAGACTTGCAACTGATAAGCTACTGACATAATGTGTGTACTTCCACACATCTGTTTTCCCTAAAACGTAACAGTGTCACCTTCACAAGGATTCTGTAAGGCTCGTTTGGAAGATGCTTTGTGGATCACTAGTTAAAATAGGTTTCTACAAAAATCTGGGCATATGGCAAACACTTTCCATTAAATAAAAGCTTCTATGTCAGTCCCAGAAAGAAAGAAACTGAAGTCTTTCCAGAAGTATTTCAATTACCCAAGTTCTTCAGAATCTATGAGACAGAAGATACTTTGTTTCAAGAAATCTGGGCAGCACATTATAAAAAGCAGGGACAGTTACCCCCAATATGATCAGCAGTGTAGCCAGTCACAAGACACTACTACTTAGCACATGCCAATCAAGTGTATTCCAGTAACTTACACTCTCATGTAACAGCTGGATCCACCACTAATACCTCATATATAACTTTCTTTTTTTCCCCACTGTTTACATTTAAAAGCACCTTACAAGCTGTCAGACACTATGAATTTCTACTCCTGCCTCCCACCCAAGGAAACTGAATGGATAAAGAAATTTGCTTGTAACCACAAAAAATGTGGGAGAAATTTTGGGATTTCCCGTGTCACAAAAAATGGTAAGAGCAGAACAAACATACCTAATCTCTTTGTTGATTGCATCCAACTGCTCCTGAAGCATCAGAGCCAAAGTCTGAGCATCAGCCTGACCACTTGGTGACAGCAGATCAACTGAACTGAATATAGTCTCCCTATCATCCTCACCATCAGATACATCAACATCACTTTCAAATGCTTGTGCGACATTTGCCAACACACTTGCTTGCTGGGCTCGCTCCCAGTCTTGCTCATTTAGAGTCTGAACCTGCCAAAAGAGGATGGAAAACAAAATCCAAGCTCAACTTGGGAAAAAAATAAAAGGCATTATTACTGTTTTCCAAAATGTTAAATTTTTTTAACAGCCCACTTACATGCTGAATGTATCCACCAAGATGGCAATATTTAGAGAAAAGTAAAAACAAAAGCCATAATGCAGAAAACTTTACATAATATAGTTAAGTGAAATTTTAAAAATGGACAAAACCAATGAATAAATAACAACATCACATATCTTGGCCTTATACACTCTAAGTTACTGCAGAATTTTGCTAACAAATCCAACGAAAATTTTGGAATCGACTTTATATAACGTGAACTTACATGTCCTGAAAGAGACTCTGAAATTGCTTGCAAGCAATAACATGTTAGATTAGTAAATGCAAGTTCAAATCTGAAAGCGTACACACATAAGAATTGGACCATTTCAGATTATATTTTACTGGCCTTTCATACTTAAAACAAGCAGGACCTCAAAATTCCAACTTTGCAATTACTTGATGACAATCAAAATGACTACGCATTTAGTGAAACAGGACATAAGCAAGTCTAAAGAAATATCTAGCAGTTTTGTTGCTGCATACTTGTATTCCACAAACTCTTCTTACAACAGAATTGGTTAATCCACGTTGTTATTTTGTTTTACTGTTCTATTACCTTTGATGGCTCATCTCTGAGAGCTGCCAAACGCCCCTTCTGGGGACGCCTTAACACAGATGAGGTGCCATAGGAGTCTGCATGACTGTCAGCCACAGATGAAGATGTCATTGGGTATCTGAAATCAGGTACACTACCCAAATGTGGTCGGCTAAAATATGAAGAAACACTTTATCCTTAGGTATGGGGGGAAAGGGAAGGAAAAAAAAGCAAACACCAAGAAACAAACAAACAAAAAACCCTATCCAAACTATTCCTATTGTCCTATCCATTCCTTTTTTTTTTTTTTTCCTTCCTCCTTCCTTTTTTCTTTTTTTAGCACTGTAAGAACTAGTTCATGTGCTCTATAATTACTGTGGCTTACGGCTACAGCTAGTAAAAATATGCTTAACAGAGAAACAATTACATCTAGCAAAATGACGTTGAAGCAATTAGAAAAAAACGTATTGCTGTTAAGTACTGGTACCTATGATGCAGCGATGTGGCTCTGAGTCTCACTTGGTCATTTTCAGCCCTTAATGTTTCAATGTTTAAAATAAGCTGATCCTGTAAAAAAACAGATAAAAATAGGCTTTTAAAAAATAAGTGTCAAATATTTTGAATTACTTAGTCCTTTAATCTCATTTCTGAAAAATGGAGCTAACTGATTTTAAATACTATCACTCAACAATACAAAACCTAAAAATTATATTTGCTCCAGCATCATCATGGAAATGCATCTAAGGATTAATCTCTCTCTACACTACAAATGTAGATAATGATGTATTCTTTAAAAAGAGAACTACTGAAAAAAATCTCGTTACTTACTACAGATAAGTCTGTATACATAACTAAAAAAAAAAAAAAAAAACACAGACTTTTCAAGCTTTGGGCACAACAGGTCCTAAAAGCATCTATTTTTAATTTGGACGTTATGATACTTGGAATATAACCACAAAACAATTCAATGATTTATAAAAACAACAATTCATAAAAAAACCAAACAACTTCAATGAAAGAATAAGAAAAATGGCTGACTGAATATTTGTGACTTGGGTGAAAACTGCTTGGCTACACATACAAAAATTCAAAACACATCCTGCCATATACTCTGTGTTCTTCATTTTCATTACAGAAGCACAGCCTCTACAGTTTGTCCTATCCACTTACTAGGAGGATGTGAGGAACTGCAGTGATTTAGTAAGTAATAGGAAGCATTATTTCAGAACAAATGCTGTGATCTAAAATTTTATTGCCAAGAAATGAAAGACCTCACAGCTATCATTCATGATCTGATCAGGACCAAGGCAAGGAAACTGCCAGACAGCCTCTACTGTAAAGACCAGCCAAGACCCTCCCCACACACATTTCTTAAAAGCTTGAAATTTTAAAATCACAAGTATTTCATGACACTCACAGACCTGCCACTCAAAACATTCTTCTTTTTACAGGTCAGGGTTATATATGCAACAGTATAAAAATTCATACAGAAATGTCAAGCTTTGTTAAGTTACCAATATATCCAGTCACTTCATGTATTCAGAAGTGTGGTAGCTAAGTTTGTGAATAAAAGTAATAATAAAGCACATTATACCTTTTCATGTTGAAGCTCTTCTATTTGTTTTTTTGAATTTTCAATTTCTCGAATAAGAGAATTCTAAAACAAAAATATAATCACAAATTAAATGTATTTACAACTGCAATCTCTTTGTTCAAAGTGTTTTCTGCTATGCAATAAATTAAGTATTTTTTGAACCACGAAAAATCAACTCAAAGTCAACAAAATGCTAAAAGCAAATTAAACTTCTAAACTTCTGGAAGAAAAAAATCCACAGTGATCTAGTTCCAAAATTGGAAAACAACAACAACAAAACAAAAGGGCAAAAAAAAAAACAGCCTTACTGAAAAGGTCGAAGTTCTAGCTCTGATTTCAGACTTGTCTTACACTGGATGAGCCCACTTATACAGTTTACACCAATGAAACAAGAAAGGATTAAGTTTTTTTTTAAAAAAATGTCTTCTCAACACTGAAGAACTATGCCCAGAAATAACTTCAAAAAAAAAGGAATTTTAAGAATTTCTCAAAATTCACATTAGAAATTTCCTTTTACAGAAACTGTTTGTTAATACAGCTTTAATGTATTTTTCTCCAGATTTTTTTCTTTTTAATATTCAAGAGCGAATATATTTATTTACCATCATATACAGGCATTGCAAAAATACAAAAAATACAATGGAATGCTGAACATCTAATTAATGACTATGCTGGAATGTGTCTTAGAGTTACCTTATCTTCCAAGGCAGCCATCCTTTCCTTGAGATGAAGCTGAAGCCTTTCATTGGATTCAGAGAGAAGCTTATCAACAGTTTCTGACAAGCGTTTATTATGCTCTTCATTCATCTTCTCCCTCTGTCTAGCCTAAGATATATAAGGAAAGCTTTATCAAAAGGCTGCTGAAATAGCCTTTAACAAGTCTATAAAGTGATTTCCAGGTTGTGGGGAAAAAAAAAGAATCAATCTGAATTTATTTTCTTTAGAGAAGACATTTTGGCCATAAGAAACATTGCACATACTCCCTTGTAGACTCATGAAAGTATAAGAGACTCTTCAGACTTTAATAACTGAAGAATTCCAAAATCAGAAGCTTCAAAGCTTAAGTTTATGCTTCATGACCAAGCACATCTCAAAATCAATTCCACTACTATAACCTATGAACCAATATTTCCATGGTCAGTAAACTCAGTCAGCTTATCCTCCAACTGGAAAACGGATGCCTAGTATTTCCTTTCCAAATGCCTAGTATTTCCATTTTTATTTTGAACTTTGGTTACAAATTCAGAGATTATTCTTGATATTTAAGGTTGGCTATGACGCAGTCTCCCAACTGTCACTCAGCCTAAACTCTGGCTTTGTGTTAGAGACAGAAGCTCTGCTGATTGGTGTGCAGCCAGGAAGGAGATCCCAACATTTCTTTCAGTTTTGTTTTTTTGACAAAAATACATATAGTACCCTTTGCAGTTCTTGATTCTTTTCTTCTAGCTGGGCTTCCATCTGTCTGAGCCGTTCTTCTATATTGCCATGTCTCTCTTCAGCCTGTCAATTTGAAAGCAAAACTAGAAGTTTGTTTGTTTGTTTTTTCCTACAGGTTTCAAAAGCATAAAGAAAAGTTGACATACCAGGAGATATCTAACATGCTTTGCACAAACTGCCATTTGTGGTAACACACAGTGCAAAATAAATGCCTTTCTGTAATTGAAAGTACCTACTGATAATTCACATTAAGTAACAAAACTCTCTCTGTACTCTGAAACAACTATTATTTGCTTATGAGTTTGCAACAGCAAATATTCATTTAAGCCCATAGCAGATTCAAAAAAATGCAAATTCAAAACTAAATGAATTTCTAGCTTTTCTTCACCGTCTTAGACACTATCCCCCTTCATTAGTAATAATGAAAAGCAAAAAGCAGCAAGCAGAAACAAGGACTAATGTACAAGCTCTACCTTCCTAAGCTTGGCGGTAAGCTCCAATACTTTAGCAGCAGAGATCCCAGAAGACAAAAGGTCAGACTACAGAGCCAGTACAGGACAGGAAAGATAACAGGGAAATAAATGAAACTACAACTTAAACAACAAAAGAAAAATACGCCATACTTAAGCTTTTTTTTTTTTTTGTGGTTACTATATTATTTTTCAGACTTCATTATTGCATTAGTGCCTTCCAGAAAATCTTAGAATTAATAATTACCACTACTTCTCTCTTCCCACATGCACATATTCCTCACTTGATTAAAAGAGGAAGAAATGATCACTTCCCCCTTCAAAATAGTTACTGTTTTAGAATTCTTTATGCCTAGTACTGAATGAAATTTAATAAAAAGTAACTCAGCAGTAATTCAGAGACATTTTCATAATACGACACAGAGTTAAGAAAACAGCATGCTTTAATTCTGAAGAGCAGAAATTAATAAGAAGGATAAATCATTACATTATACTCCTAGAGATGAACAGAAAGCACAGAAAATAGGAATTTTTTTTTTTTAAAGTGACCTTTTGAAAAACAGAAACCTGACAATAATGAAAACAATAGTAAGCACAGATTTTTTATAAGGGTATGTTAACAGGGGGAAAAAAAGTTTGAGCAGAGCATCCCAGGCAACCCACCTTTGAAAGTGCTGCAACTCTCTGTGCCAGCTCAGCTTCCACCTCTGGCAAAGTTTCAGCTTTCCTCAAAGTCTGCTGCAGCTTCTGCTCAGCCAGTTCTAGCCGTTCTTGCAGTTGTCTGTTCTTATCTTCACTCTACACAGGATTGTGATCAGCAATATTTAGTGTTAAAATGGTAATTAATTTTCAAAGGGGAAAGTAAAGACGTATATTACTGGCATATAAAAAACAAGTGTCCCCAAACTGGTTTCATAACCAGAAGATATGGAATTTTCCCATTTGTCACATGAGAAAACATTTTTTTCTCTGCAAGTTTTCACTGCATACAACTTTGTGTATTCTTAAAGCAACTCTATCATTGACTAAACATAATTGCGATAGGGGAAGCAACATAGAGCAAGTAAATTTTCATTACCAAGGTCATGCTGAGTGAGTTACATCCAGGCATCAACTCCTTTGTATTTTAAATAACACTGCATATTACCACAACATTTATTTATCTTTCTTTTTCAAGTTAACATTTCAACACTTTTTAAAATTATGACTAAATGGGTCTTCTCATTGACTAAATGTTTGTCTGCTTCCCTCTAGTTAGAAAATGATTAGCTAAACAACCATTCCTGGTTTGTAAAGTTGGAAAATTTCCTCTCTCACATGTAAGAATTTTCTTCCAGCATTTAAGGTAAGTTACTTGTATTATAGGCTATAAAAATCACCTTTAAACTCCTACACAAACCCAAAGCAACCTTTCCCCAAAGGCGTAAAGCACAAGACAACTCAGCACTAGTGCTCCCTGCTAAGCTTCTCAGGTCACAAGCAACTCCTTGCAGCTCAGCCCCTTATTATTATCTCAACCAGCCTCCTCTCTTAGGCAGCTCTGCTCTCCAGCCTGTTTCCTTCTCAGATCACCAGCAACAAGCCAGGGGGGCATTTCACTTTCCAGCTTCTCACAATTATGTTCTAACTCCACCTACTTCTGCATATCTTGAAAGCACATTAAGGTTCAGAAGAAACCCTGACTGATGCAGAGAACAGATGTGTGGGACAGATTAAGGGCAAGCACAACCAGACAACCCAAAGCCTGGAACTCATATAAGTTTCATACCAAACAGCACAGATTCAGTATGGGAGCCAGTATGGGAGGGTGGATATACAAAAGGAACAAAACCATTTGTAAGGTTAATCATCTAGATTAAAAAGAAGAAGAATTTGATAAGTACGCTTATCTCACAAGGACAACAGCCTTGCTGCAATGTGATCAAGTGCACTAAAATTTGCAATACCATTTCTTCTCCCAGGAAACTCTCATATTCATTTTCAGGGTAAAACTCTGCAAGAAATCCTACAATGCATGCCCCTCCAGTTACTAAAAAAGGCAAGCACTAACAACAGCACATTACAGATGTGTCTTCCTAAAACAAGACTGCTTACTATAGTAAAAACATTATTTCCTTTAATTTTATAAGGAGAAGGTGGTAATTTTGTAGCTTATTTCAAGACTATATTTTATTTTAAGTTACAACCTGTCGATGCATGGAATCTTTAGTGGCAATTTCATTTTCAAGTTTATCATTGAGGTCATGCACAGATGTAGCTTCACGTTGTGCAGCGAGGTAGCGTTTTTCAAGAGTTGTAATTCTCTCTTCCATGTCTTCCTTCTGGGCCATGGTCTACGGAAGACACAGAACAGAATTTAGTCACTAACAGAGATTGAGATCATTATTTAGTAAAAAAATAAATCAATAAATAGATTTTTTAAAAAGCACGTATGCTGTAGTGTATGCAAGACTTCTAAAAATTCTTAAATGCACTGCTAAAGAACAAACCACTACAAACCACAAACCACTGCCCTCCCCAAGCTTGCCACAGATCTGCCACTCATCAACTCATGTGTATGACCAAAGAGTTCCTGTACTTAACTAAACTGTCTTTCAAATTATTATAAAACTCTCTTCTGGAGTAAACAGCAAGACACAGGACCTTGGAGACGAGTGACCAATTGATAGCAGGGCTGCCAATCATACCACTTAAAATTAAGCAGATTCCTCAATCATGCACATCTTTAAGAGAAAATTTAGATTTCATTAATGAACTGAACACTTATGACAAGACCAAGCATTTTTTCAAGAATATCTGAAGTCCATAAAGATAAATTTCTACCTTGATATACTCACATGAGAAGCTAGCTAATCTATAAACCTAGCTAATCATTAGTTTTCCTTTCAGAATTTTTGCGACTGTAATATTTTAAAAGAAGACTATCACATTAAAAAAGTTTTTTTTTCCAAACAAACCTTCCAAACAACAACAAAAGTTAAAATGTCAATGTGCAACTAAGAACCAATTTGACTGATAAAATTGTTCTATAAAATTATTTAGGACTGCCTACATTTTAAAAGTTTATTCCTCACCTCTCGTACATCTCTCTGTAACTTTGTATTCATTTCTTCAGATTTTATTAAGTCTTTTCTAGCTGTGTCAAGATCTTCTTCCAACTCTGCTACTCTGCTAGACAAAGCAGTAAGACGTTCTTTCATTTGTGTCTGCTCTTTGTTTTGCTTGTCTATGATGTCCTGGAGTTCAATCACTTTAGCAAGGTTTTCATCGTGGCATAATGAACCATCCGAGGATCTCTGTTACACAGAAAATTGTATTTATTTAATTGAAATATTATATTTAAAGTCTGAGAAAAAACACTGTTACATTCATGAATAAAGCCTTCCCCCAAGATATTTTTTCCCCGTAAAATACAGTCTATACTGCAATAAGAGACTTCTTAATTAAATTTTCACTCAAAATCAGATATTCAAGTTTTATGCTTAAGACTCATATAGTTTAAAAAAAAAAGTAATATACCTTCCCATTGGTAGTTGGTGTGTTTTCTTGTTCATGATTTAGATCTAGCATTCCATCCGGTAGTGTTTTTTTCTGATTGTTTTGCTCTTTCAGAATCATTAGCTAAAATTTAAAAAGTTAACACACGTGTATTGTATGCATATAACAAATTTCACTGAAAGCGCAAAGTAATAAAACATGATACAGGCTATTGAAAAAAAATTACTCCATGATATCATCACCCTCCTCTTGTATTGAAGCCACAGGAATTCTTCCCTTCCACCCCTTTCCTGTTCTTTCAAATCAGAACAACTTCAAATCAACTCTATCAATTAAAAAATACATAAGTCCAAGGCAGTGAACTTAACTGAATAAATGTGCAAATATTGATTAACCACCTGCCCAGGCATACTTGAAACCTTTTAAAAAAGGAACTTACCTCTTTATGCGTAGTACCTAGTTCTTCTTCCAATAAGCTACATCTTTCAAGTGCTACTCGTAACCTCTCCCTTACCTGAAACAGTTATTTTGAATCATTTATTTATATCAAAAGAAAAATTTTACGTATAGCCACTTCACTTTGCATTTTCAGATAATAAATGAGGCTTTATTTCTATTACTCTTGGAAAACTGCTCGGTTTGTAGACAGTGCTAACAACAACTTAGCAGACACTACAAAAAAATCTCCCCCCATCCATCCCTGAAGTAACAGAAATTTACTTAAAATAAATTGCAAGACTTTATATAGTCACAAAAGCTGCTAACCAAACTATGAGTTGGCAGCAAAATGCACTAATTGCATAGACTTATGCCAACACCAGGAATAACTAAAGGTCAAAGTTCTTTTAATCCAACTTTACTGTATGCCTCAGTGTAAGCTCCTTGCATTCCACCTGGAAAAGATTGTTTCCTGATATTCCACAGGCGAGTGGATATAGTCCTAGCAGGTATGCTGCACACGAAGCATGCTTGGTTTACACCAGCAGAGCTGACGAAGTACTGGAACAAACTACAACACCTTGTTTCCTCACAGCATATTAATTTTGAAGGGCAGTTACTGATGCAGTTATATCCAAGCTGTGATATTAATACAGAAAAAAGTTCAGAGAAGCTGACATTTGCTGCCTTAGCACTAACAACTTGTTGCTCCACACAAAAACCAAAGGAAATAAGATGAGAAAATGTTAGGTAGAATATTTCGTTACCTTTTCATCAAGAGCTTTATGATGTTCAAATAAAGATTTTAGTGCTTTGAGAACTTCTACTTCACTAGAAACTCCTGCTGGAGACTGAGCTTGTCTCTTAACAACAGTCATTCTGAGGGATCGCTCGTGCCTGGAGACTAGACACTCCAAGTGTTCTAGTAATAGCTGAAACAAAAGAGGAACAATGTTTATTCCTGCTATGAATAACTGTGAATAACCTTGCCTCCTAAGACATCAAGTCTGGAAACCAAGCTTCCAATCTGGGAGCCAAAGACGATTATATCAAATCTATGTATCTTTAACATTTCATCCACATAAGAAGCAATATCAGAGTTAACAGATTCCCTACCTAGTCCTTCAGCCTAGCTTTTACATATGGTCTCTACTTAGCCAGTTATTTCAGTTCCAACAGTCTTAGAACCTGCTGGCTTGTTAGAAGGATACATATAGAATATACTCTAGATTGGAGAACAACTGTTTTGCCTACCACTGTAAACTGCTGGAGTAGATCACTGTACCTCACATTTCAAAAACAGTTACGACAAGAGAGCCAAGTGACTGGTAACAGTTATCTCAAGTTTTCTCCTGATTCTGCACAGTGGTATTTGGGACCGTTTATAAACTTTCAGACTTTCTTAGCACACATGTGCACATACCAATTGGTGGAAGACAGAAACCTCAACCAAACACACAACACTTATTCCAAACTCAATGTTCAGTACTCTTCTCCAGGTAGTTGGATGCTTTATCAGTGGTAATCCTAAAGATGAAGACAAGGAACTAACCCGTGTATTATTTCTTTCTGCTTTCAGTTCAGCAATTTCTTCTTCCCTTTCAAGCAGCTGTTCCCTGCAGACATTTAACTCTTTCGTAAGTGCTGCAAATTCCTGAAATTAAATAAACAAATACCAGCACATCAAACAGTGGGATATACAAAGAGTCAATTCATATGAACACTTGACATGATTCTTTAAGTATTCATTTCAGATATTGAAATAATTTTAAAAAGCCAGTGCAACTTTACAGTCAGGGTAAATAAAGGAACTTAAGTTCAAACAATCAATACTCTTATACTATCAAATGTAAAGACAAAACACCTTTGACCAATACGCTTAAAAACCTATTTGTCTCTCCTGAAGTAAATATCTAAGTTAGGGTACATCTCCGTCAAGCAAATGGCAGAATCCTATTTCTAAGGAACTCCGAAATTCTTGCAAGGAAATTTAAAAATTGTCTGCAGAAGGAGGAATGAAAAAATAGAGCACTAAACAGTTAAAAACAGGAACCTGCAAAACACGTTGAATTTCAGGTCAATATTTAGTTAAGAGAGACAACGCGTGACTCTAGCACCGAGCAGACACAGCGGGCGCTTTGCAGCAGCGAGGCCTTCCGGAAGCTTCCCCCGGGAAGACTCAGGCCCTCTCCATATTTGCCTGTGTCAGCTACGCTGCCATGTAAGAACTTCATCTATATCTGCTGTCAAATCTTGCAAACCAAAACTATAGGAATATACTGTGGAAATATACTACAGGAAAGCTGTTCCTGGAAATTTGCCAAGCTCTGCAAGATGTATTATTTGGTAGAAAGTAGCTGCATATTAAGTAAAAGCTTAAGATGAAGCTATTTTGCAATAAAATTTAAAGTGACAGAAAACAGATGTTAAAAAGCAAAAGATATGTCAGCTAATTACACTAGCACCTCTGCAATTTTTAACATGCAGCTAATAGGTATCTTAGCCAAAAGGCACTGCCTGCGTGTTAAAAGAACTAATTTTGTAAGCTGTATTCAAAAACATGCATATCACAAAAAAATGTGACAAGCATTTTAACTGGAAAGAGAAAAAAAGAGAAAAGAGGAGGGAAAAAGAGAGAGGAGAGAGGAGGGCAAAAAAAGAGAGAAAAGAGAGGGGGGGGAAAAAAAAAAAAAAAAAAAGAGAAGAACAAACAGACTCTCCCCCTCATCTCTCCCCATCCCACTGCTGTGCAACATAACTCTACAGTGAACTCCTTCGGGACTGCCACTGCATTAGGCTTTTAAATGTTTCTGTGAAAGTGAGTGCAACACTACTACCACAGATGCAGAATCCTCCCCCATTAAGCCCCTTCTCTTAAATAAAAAACTGCTCTTTGAAATCAGATTCAGTATGGTCCCCACAGTCATACCACCATACTGCAGAGAAAGGGCAGGGAAGAGAAAAAAAAAAAAGAAAACAAAACAAAACAAAACACACACACACACACACCACCCTGGTCTTTCAAGTATTACTGAAACTACTGAAAAGTACTAACAAACTCAAGACCTTTATATAATTCATATTTTTCCTTTTCTCTTTTTAAAAGCAAACAGGAATAACAAGTAAAAAACTAACAGCAAAAAACTAGCACCAAGCCTAGACACATAATATTCCAAAGGATATCAGAATGACAAGGTACATTTTTTTTTCTGGTCTCTATCTCAAGTCTTAAGAACATAAAGGAAGCAGTAAAGGACTACCAGAAGCTTTGTTTCATCATCCTTCCTCAGCTTGACATCACTACTTAAGATAAATGCTAGTTTTTTTTTTTTTTTTTTTATATTTTTAGACATGCCTGATCCCCATCTGCAGAAAAACTGCTGTACATTTCAAATCCAAATAAGTTTATTGAAGCTTCAAATGAATACAGTACATGCAGTTCTATTCATTGCACACTCACATGCAAACAAACTATAGCACAAATATCAGGATTCTGACATGAACCATCACGCTGTCAGACAACCCAATAAGCACAACACACGCAGGAATTTATATTGCTGCTACATAAACAGACTGACATGTATTTCTGGCATTGCAAAATAGCTCCATTGCTGTTTGTTTTTCCAGAGTGTGTTTGCTCCAAGTCCCATAAACTACCTCATAAAGAACACTCAATGTCCTTAGTTTCAGTTGACACTGCCAAAAGACTTGTTCTTTCTAGTTTTATCACCTACCTTCAAGGGTAGGTAGTTTGGGGTTTCCTCAAACATTTTAAGAAGAGAGAAATGATTTGCAACTTTAATATGATTAAAAAAAAAGAACTTTTTAAGTTGCCTAAATTTCTTCTTTGGCATTAGAGAAATGTAGAGGAACAACTATAAAGGAAAAAAAAAAGTCTGGGGAAGCTTTGTTACTCATCCACACAGCTACGGATAGACCATAATTAAGACCATCACAAACTCCAGAACCAAATTCTGTTCTGCTCCTAGTTGACATCAGTTGACCCTACTGCAAAGGCTAACAAGGATGGGACGGAGAATAAAAGCACCCTGGAGCACTTAAGAGAAAGGATCAGAGTTTCACACTAGAAAGGAACCCCTGGTGATTGGGCTGCGCTGAAGAGCACGAGGATACTGTATAAAATTGAAATGCTTACTGAAGAAAACAACTTTTTGAATCGACTGCATCATTCCAAATATGACTACAACTTTTGTTTGTTTTGTCCAGAAGCTCCATAAATTTTGAAAGCAATAACACTTGTTTCACATCGGTCTTTGTGAACAGGCTTCTTCAACACAGCAGAGCCACAGCATAAACATCCTAGCAGGAGCTGCACCAGCTGATGCCTGGCTGGGCAGCCTCTGCAGCTCTGGTTTGAGAGCTGACAACCGCTGCATTACTGCTGAGATCTTGCTTCTGTGGAGTGCTACAGCTTTCAGGGAACAGGGTTTCAGCATGTTTATTAAGAGGCTGATTTATAAGCCAGGCAGAATAGTACATCTGAAACCAGTAGATGCTACCCAACAGAAAAGACAATAATATTTAACTTAGGAAAAACTAGGAAGTAACAGATGTAATCTTCAAAAGTCTATTAGCATGAGCTGCGTGTTGGAGATGCTCTCTGATGCTATAAGGACAGAACATAACCCTGCTCTTCAGCACACAAGGATTCACAGATTACACGCAAATAGAAAGGATGAAGATACGAGTGTTGCAGCTCTAAGAATTTCTCCTCTGAAAACATACTAGTGAAATGTATCCTTTCAATCCTTAGGCAGCACTCTGTTTTCCGGGGGGCCTTTGGGTCTGTACCCTGCCTGAACTGCCCCTCAAAATCAGAAGAGCTGAAACACGGGCCATCAGAGACAGGAAGCCCAGGCAGCCTGCAGCAAGCTTCCCGTATGCCATTTACATTACATATAACCTGCGTTTATTCAGAAGGATGCATGCATGAAAATATGACAAATGCAACAGCCTTAAATTCAAGAGAAAAATCAAATATATTGATGTTTAACTAGACTGTACTTCATTTTAAACCTAAGGGTTTTATGCAGCACAAACTGGTCAATGTCCTGACAAGGAAATTTAAATATTTACCTTCATTAACTAGCCATCAAAAAAATCTTTGTAAATTTTATTTTCATTTTCAGTTCAAATATTTAATTTAGAATTTGGAAATTCCAAGTAAAAACTCTTTTTTTTCCAACTATGGATTCAGACCACCTCAGCTAGCATTCAGAATACTTTACGTATTTAGAGTAACAACTAAAGTGCAGTCAGGGGGTTTAATGATTAAATTTCATCCTTATAAAAAGACAATTACACATATTAACAGGACAAATCTAGATGTAATAACCAGAGTGCTTTGTTCACATAATGCAATAATTCTGATTATTTTTATGCTCTTAACTATATTTACCTCTTATTTTTAACTACCCCTATCCACAGTAACAATTTAAGGAGGAAACAAATATAGGAGAGAGAATATTAAACCCACATTAAAACACGGTCATGCCAACCCTTAAGTTACAGCATATTAAAAGGTTTTTCATGTCTCAAATGATACACCAAGAGCAAATCTGGAGTCTCTGCAAGCACATACAGCATTACGTCCAATGCCAAGACACTGGACTATTTCTGTGTCCAGGTCTTGCTCATCTACAAATGTATTTGCCCATCCTATATAGAAAAAACTATCATATAACAAACAAACAAAACCAAACCAACTTGCAATTTCTGCTGTGATGGTTCTTTGGGTTAAAATAGCTATTTATATTCACAGACCACAAAATGGCTGTCTAATCTTTTGCAGACTTCTTGTAAGGAAATTATTTTCTAAAAACTTCTGCTCTCACAGCTGGGGTAGGGCTTCTGCAAAGCTATTACTCATCATGTGCACAGGTGATTTAATTCAGCTCCATCAGTCCTGGAGTTATTTTAGCAAGTCTGGAAAGTAACAGCTTGGAGCAGGGGAAGGAGGACCAGGAGGGGAAAAAAAAAAAAAAAAGAAAAGAAAAAAAAGTTTTCTGTAAATCAAGTCAGGAGGTACCAAGCACACAGTCTAAGAGCAAGATGTAAAACCTCATGGTAAGAATAAGTCTCCATTGAAATAAATAGATTTCCACTTACTATCTCAAGGGCGTTACTTACATTTATGCACTACATCTGACTAAATCTGAGCCTAATTGCTGGAAGTTTTCACGAAATGCTACATGTTGAAGTGCTAGAAAGCATAAATGAAAATGGGTTGCACTTGGCAGTTCTGTGAAAAGAATGCAGAAGCAACAGAAAAAGGGAGGTAGAAATTATCAGTCCCAGATTCTTCCTTTCCCATCCTGCTCCATGCCCGACACACACTGCAAGCTACATGTGCAGATTTCTGCATATAGCCCAGCTCCACCACAAAAAAGGCACATGCCACATCGAGAGTACAACAGGCACCTTCGCAACAAGTGATACCTGAAAGACACTTTGCTGGCATGCTGGAAATCAAAAGTAAGGCACAGCAGCATCCCATTTTCCCAGTGTCAAGCCATTTTTGAAATTAAGAAAAAATTATTTTACATTGTTTAACTAAATCAGAAAATACCATCCAGTTATTCTTGGTTTTAGGTCTAACAAATTGCAGTTTGCTATGCATCTTCCCATAGTCTTGAAGGTGTTGAAAGATTAAGAAACAGTAATTTCTGCAGGTAGTTTGTTAGTCTTCTCACCAACCTTAACATATCATTTCCAGTATCTATGATCTGCTCAAAATATGGTAGATCACATTTTCAGTTATTTTCATCATACATACATATATTTTACATAACAACTTTCAAGCTACTCCTAAAGCTACAGACTTTGTATCAAGATTACATATACACCCAATGAACACTATATTCTTCTCCAAAGGCTTTCTGGAAATACTACATTTCAGGGGGAGAGGAAACCTTGCAAGTTAACAGCATTCACAAAGAATTATCAAGGAATGAAAACCTGAACACTAACTAGAAACTGCTTTAATTTAGACCACTTCCCTCTCTTCACTTATTAAAGTGCTTTCAAAAGGCTGCCCCTCCGGAGGGGATAGTGAGCATCTGCCGAATACGGTAGCCCAAAAGCAGAGCCTTTACAACAGCTTTAAGTCCACGGCTAGCTCGCAGCAAGCGTATAGAAAACAAAAGCACTCTTCAGACTTGCTGGAAACTGAGCGTCTATTCACAGGCTGTGGTAGCAGAAAGCTCGTTCTCTACCACGTGCCCAGAATTGTTGCTGCGGCTACGCAGAGTCCCACCTTAGCTGTTCTTGCACACATCCACTGAAAGGGCAGCCACAGCACACAGGCAATCGAAACTAGAGCAAGCTTGCCCGATGGAACAAATCAGCTGGTGCGGATCCCAAACATTCCTGTTACTGAAAAGCAGGCTTTTAAACTTGAGATGTGTCTGAACTTTCCTGCAGAGCCATGACTGTTGTGACAAGTCAATAATAGAGTTATCCTGTTCAATATTGTATCAGTTCAAGTACCAACAGAGGAATAGTTTACCTTTACAGAAATAAATTTACAATATGGGAGGGGAAGAGAGAGTGGAAGGGAGGGGAAGAACAGCTCTCAGGTACACTCTGACTGAGCAATACCAAGGGCTTCTCAGTAAGAATAACCACATTCCTGCACCCCTAGCCCAGGCTATTTTGATTAGTAACTAACACTCTAAGTTGTAGTACAACTTCTTAGTCATAGCTTTAGGCATCTCCATTTTTGGAGTCTATGTCAGTGAAGAAACCTACCCACACCCACATCCACTATAGCAAATGGAGAATACAGATGTCCTTAATTAAAGAAGAAGAATCCTGCAGCACCAGTTTGACCAGATATGGGGCAAAACCCATCTCATCTTTAATATGACATTATAGAGATTTCATTAAAGTTTTTCCTTTTCGCATAGCAGTTGGTCAAGGTCTGCAATTCCATGCTGGGATTTCACAGTGTACAATGCCTCTCAAAAATTCCTAACTTCCCAACAACCACAGGATACGCTTAAACAGTTTAACAGAAGTTCAGTATTTTTGCTGGTACCCCCTGCCCATAACAGAGGCTTAGCAGCTACCACAGAAACTGTAAGTACTTTTAAGTTGTAAACAACAATGAAGTGCAAGTTTCTTCGGGCAGGGAAAAAAAAAAAAAAAGTTTTCTGTAAATAAGCTCCCAATATACTCCACTTAAAACACCTAGCATAATTCTTGCTTGGCTGGCATTTGATACCAAACTCCTATACCTTTGAGAATTAAAAACTGTTTAACTCTAAACAATGAGTTGTTGTGCATTTAAAGAATTAATCACATGACTAATACTCCATTATTTTGCAGAAATAGCCCCAGAACAAGACCCATCATGTATAATTATTTCAGTGACAAGAGACTTCTGCAGGCAGGAGCTGTGAGCAGCAGCCTTGGCCCTGCCCTACTCTAATCACTCATCTTGGCCTCTGGTTGTCAGCTTTACTTCTGCGGCCAGCAATTTGAAGCACATTTTTCACACTGTAAAAAGGGAGTGTTTGGGAATATCTTAATGAGGCTAGCCATGCCACCCTTCTTAAGCAAGCATCAACATGTGCTTCCCCTCAGTGCTCTGTTTTATAGATAGATAGATACATAAATACATATATACATTTTGCCAAGTCATGAACAGTTTGGTTTTATAATTTTGAACTTGTTTAAGCAAGTAATACACACTGAAGACAGACACA
>NW_010581632.1:483356-500244 GCF_000705375.1 Tinamus guttatus
TCCCGCCGCCTCGCAGGGCCCGCGGGCGCCTCCCCCGGCACCGCTCGGGCAGCGCCTATAGAGCGCAGAGCTGCGCGTCACGGCAAAACGCCGCGGTCCCCGCAGCGGGGCCGGTGCGGCGCTGTGAGCGAGAGCGTGACAGCCCCCTGTAACAGTAACACACAGGCACCCGGCGCTGCGCAGCCATGGACGCAGGGCTCCTCTTTCTCACAAAGGGAAAAAATATCTTTACAAAAAGGCCCTTAACATGTTGTGGTCTTCATCGGCCTTTGATATTTGAGGAAAAATATATATATAATGTGAACTGAATTCGCTCCAAGGCTCTAGAACCATGACATCGAGATTTTTTCCCCCCCTCATGAAAATCCTGATACAACCACAATGTTCTAGAAGCTGCAAAAGGGCCAAGTATTATGAGGCACAGTCAAATCACGAGCTCTGCCAAGTACTGGTTAGCACAGATTTAATGCTGAGTAATATACACCTGAAGTGTAACTGTATAATATATTCAAATCGGATTTTTTTTTTCAATTTAGAAACAGGAGCAAAAGGGTTTAAAACAGCTGTGTCATTTCAGAGGAAACCCCTCTGATACCGATTAACCAGTGTTGCCAAATAGTCTCAGTATAGTACAATGCTGTGATAATATAGCAGCATAAACACATCAAATTTTATATTCTATAAGCTTTGATTTTAACATAACCTTAAAATGATCGCGGGACTGGTGGAAAGAAGGGGCTTCTGGGCTTCTCTTTGGCTGCACTGAGGGTCTCCAACATAACGAGATCTTACATAGATGTAGCAGCAGAATCTGCACCACAGTTATGAAGCACAGCTGGGGTGGAAGGAAGGCAATTACTTAATCTTAAAACTAGGCCTAGAAGATTACCTTGAAAATAACCTGCCCTTTTATTTCTAAGCATATTTCTAGGCTGACTGTTTCTAATTCAATGTTCTGTCTTTGCATTAGCAAAATTATCTCCTATAACTCCCATGCAATTCACAGACAATTATATCACTTAAACTATAGGTGCTGGTCTCATTTGTTTCTCTCTATAGGTGCTGATCTCATTTGCTTCTTTAAATAAAAGTGCTCTGACAGCTTGAACGTCTTTGAGAATTTCAGCAAAACACTGCTAAGACTACTGAAATTCTTTATACATAAGCAAAAAGCTAACCCAGTTTACTGAGCACGGTCACAAACATGTAGGAAAAAGGGATTTCCCTAGATCTTGGGCTAGGATTTTAGGTCATTCCCTTGGCCTCCCAGCCCTGCAGCGCACATCACCGTGCGCGTCCCTCATGCTGCCCCGCGGCAGGACACCACGCTGCCCTGCAGGCCTGTGCTCTGCTTGCACTGAGCTCCAGCTCTCGGTACCTCGTGAACACGGGTCAGCCGCGGTGGGGACGGTGCTGGAGTCACAAGATGCCTTTGCTGACAGGGCAGCGCCATTACGGTGTCCTCCTCCTCTGGGAAGCAGAGGTCAAATGTGCTTAGACCGCCTGACCTGCCTCTGCCTGACACAAGGTGCAACTCGAGCCATCCTGCCAGGTGACCAGAACGTGCCCAATTCCCCACCTTTATCCTGGCTGCATTTGCCTCGCCAGTTTTGTCAAAGAGGACACCCCATCTAAGGGGCAGCATCTTCAGCAATAACGCGTCCAAGCAAAAATAAACTAGGACTAAGAAACACAGTCCCATTTAGAGCTATACGAGCAATTCTATTTCAGTTGAACTTGTCCTAGATTAAAAAAAATAGTAAAAAGAAAGTGATTTGGTTTTCGTTTTATGCATGAGTTAAATGGATAGATTCTGAATGTAAGGGCTGTTAAACACATTAACACAACTGAAAAACTTTATCAAGTTGGACATGCACTGCATCCAGACTAAGTTACCTCAGACCCAGGTTCTATAGCACAAATTCATATGCAAGCTTCTGCATTCACATATATCATAAAAAATATCTTTGCACTTTCTTCAATTTGGGATGACTTGAAATAAGTTTCCCCCCTACACACCCTTTTAAACTAAGTTTTGTCTTGACTTTGAATGGTTAAAAACAAAAATAAACTACTTCCCCCCTACACACCTACACACTCTTTTAAACTAAGTTTTGTCTTGACCTTGAATGGTTAAAAACAAAAATAAACTACTGTATACAACTACCAGCTATAATCATGCTTCATTACGAAAGCAAAGCAAACAACATACCACACGATCCAGAATTGTAACTGGAGAATAAATATTAATGAATTCCATCTATTAATCTTGACTTCAACCCGCCAGTTAGCAAGGCCTAAGCACTCTCGCACTCAGCTTGCCCACACCTATTCCCCTCTGAGCAGGAGGTTTGGGCCGTAGAGGCTCCTCAGCCTCGAGGTGTCACCTCTACCTGTCACCCTTGCGATCCCGTGCTGCTCGGTACACGTGTAGACAGCTTTGGAGGTGGAGGAGATGTCAGTGGTTCCGTACTGCCCTTGGAAATGGATTCCAGCGTCCACTGCCTCAGGCAGGAGGAGAGCTCACATCACACACAGGAGTCTGCTGCCCCATTTCCTCATGGACAAAGGCACTTGGGCATTTATCTGTGCTCAAAAGGATCTCTAGGAGAAAACTTGCATCCAGAATTTCCTTCTTAGGCGTATTTCCATTTTATTTTCTATAGGCACTTCACTTGGTGAATTTTCCATACAAAGCCTAGACCTTAGATGGAGAGGCAATTTCTAAGATACCGCAAAAATACTTATCATACCCAACTTTGCTCTCTACTCCTCACAGCCACATGATGAAATTCAAACAATAACCATGAAAAATAGGGGAGAGAGTGCAAGAAAAGCCGCCTCCTTCTCCCATTGCAGACCAAACAAGATCCCAGTGTTTATCACAGTTCAGCAGACCTGTAAGCTCTCCCTGGCAGCCCGCCTCCGAGGTCCAACACCTCCCAGCCCCGGGAAGCAGCCAGAAATCGCCTACGTGCCCTTTCCTTCGTCTTATTTACTCCTTATCCTCTATAGATGACTTAGACTTACTGGCAAAGCGCGTTTCGAACGCATCTCGGTCATGCTGAAATGACTAGATGAAAGAATAGGATTTTTGCCAACAGCGCTGATCATTCTTTTGTCCCTAGACAGACGTGACCCAGACTATTCTTTCCCCATAACAAATGCATCTTGAGGTTGCTAGATGGAAAAGACTCTTTGCCCGAGGGAGATGGAATAAGGGGGGAAGAAACTGGAGGGTGGCCTATAGACAGGAGGACAGTGGTAATTAATGGTTATGCCTCTATATAAAGATAAGAGCACTCACAAGTGTGTCAGCCCCTTGGCAATGGAGGCCATGATTTCTAGAAACCAGGGTTTGATGCAATTTTTTTTTTTACATTAATACAATATTTAAAATTAACTTAAATAGACGTGCGTCAGATATGTATGTGTTAAAACCAGACCAGAATCAAGCCTTTTGAAATCTAACAGAGTTTAAAGGTGGATTTACCAAATGACAGCAAGAAAAATCCCCCCCAGAACACGCAGAAAACCTTTAAGATGTCTTAAGATGAACTCATGTTCATTCGCTTGTTCACTGTTCCTGCAACCAAAAAAGTATAAGCTCACGCAAGTATAAACCCACTAAACTCAAAAAAGCTTTCAGCTTAAGGCTTGGATTCTGCATTCTGCAGTTCGGAAACTATTGCAATTGTCATTTCTTCCTTTTTTTTTCCCCTCCATTGATTTACAAGTGCAGAAATCGCCATAAACTAGGAAGATTTTCTAAATATCAGTATAGTTTATTTACATCTTGTGTGAAAAATATCCCTAATGCAAGTGCAGCCTATGCTAAGTGAAGATATTGATATTAGCCTATCCTGATTTTTTATTTTTTTTCCTGGAACTATGATGAAAGCTATGCATGTAAATTCCGTTAACAGAGTTGCAGTGTTTTTAGTTATATGTACCTTAAAAAAAATACATGGCCTAATCCATGTGACATTGGAAGAAGAAATGTCTCGCGTGGAGAATTCAGGAACAGCTGTTGCAAGGCATTTCCTGACTAACCAAAACAGGTCTGGAGACATTCCACGTGAGTGACCACCTACATCATGAACCCATTTGCCCCAGCTTCCCTCTGTAATCAGTGGAGGGCGAAAACCATTCCAGGGGAGTGACTCTGATCTTTGGTGTGGTCCGTGAATCACCCTCTCAGGATGCTTGTCTCTTCTCATTGACTATCCAGGCAGCCTAGGGCAGCTGGACACACGCCTGGGGAGCTGCAACTGGGTGTTCAGAACCGTGAGCCAAATCCAGGCTGGGATGCTGGATACACACGAGGAGCAGCAGAGCATGTTTGCGGGAAAGCAAGCTAAATGAACATGCATGGATTTAGAAATAAGCCGTTCTGTTAGCAACTTCATTACTTTGGTTTTAACAGACCGGGGCTTGTTGATTTTAAGAGGTCACAGAATCACAGAATGGCTGAGGTTGGAAGGGACCTCCAGAGACCATCCAGTCCAACCCCCGTGTTCCAGCAGGGACACCTGGAGCCCGTGGCATCCAAGCGGGTTTTGAAGATGTCCAGAGGAGACTCCACAACCTCTCTGGGCAGCCTGTTCCAGGGCTCTGTCACCCTCATAGTCTGGAACTAAACAATTATATTTACAAACTTGGGGCCCAAAACTACAGACACCAGAGCTGTAGCGGTCTCTCAGAATTCATGCTTGTATGTAGTACAGGTAAAAATTCAATTATCAAGAAAAAAGAACATGTGCTTTTTATTACAAATGCCTCGTCTACCTGTGCACTGGTCCTCCAGTGAGCTCCACAGCTGTTTAACTTTTCACCTGCTTGTTTCTCAAGACCCCAAGGGAAAACAGGAGTTGGTTTCTGTGAAGGCCATATCAAAATGGAGGCTTCCATTTTTAGAATGTTTGGGGATCTATTGAGAGAAAAAAAATATATATTACTTTAATCACAAAAGCTTTATAAATAGTCTGACTTGAGTAAATAGGATTTGCATGTGAAGTAACATTTCTATTCCTAAAAGTCAGAGTTTGAAGGGGAAAAAAAAGGTTTCCTTTCACTTTGCCTGCTATACAAAGGCTCTTACTGCTTCAAGTGGCTTTGGAGTAGGCACTAAGCAAACTGGACCATAATTTCTATGTACTCAGTATGCTCTATTATTAGTCCTTCATACTATTGCAAGGTAGATAAAAGCATTTAAAAGCATTTGAAAAACAAATAGAGAGATCTCATTTAGTACTTGAGCCTATTTTTAATCCTTAACTGACCAGATTTCAAGTTGATAACATGCCTTTTATTACACATACATTGCTTGCATGAAGTTATGTCCAGCCATCATTATCTTTATTATTCAAATTCGTGCTGAATTTGAAATACTCAGCTATTTGGGCAGATAATAACCTTGGTAAGTCATTACTCCGAAATTGTATATATATATATATAAACCACACAAAACAATTTTTCTGATCAATCGGTTTCAGCATACAGGCAAATGACAACCTAAAATGTTAGGGAATTCTTTGGTTTATGTACACAAGAGGTAAATATTTTTGTTTTCACTATGTTTGTTGGGATTCTGCAGTCTGTTCAAAGTAGTAACTAAAAATACGCATTCTCTAGAATTAATTGGCCAAGATAATGTCTAAAAAAAAAAAAAAAAAAAAAAAAAAAGCACTCCCTCAACATGGAGACTGCAGTTCATAAAAAGAAGACTGCAGTTCATAAAAAAAAAAAAAATTATTTTGGAAAATCGCAGTGAGGGGCATCCCTCCCTATTCCCCTCCCAAGAAAAAAATGTCCAGTTTCAATGTGAGCCTAAGGTTCTAATGAAATTATCTATCCAGAGGTACCATGTATTGAACTGCTATCAGGGGAAGATCATTTCAATGAAGGCAACCAATTCATTTAAAAATCAAATTTTACCTCCAGCATTTGGAGGAGGTTGCTAGGTCAGGATCTGACATGGAAGCATGGTAGTGAGTGTGAGTGCAAGGCTTACGGTAGTAAAAATTCACCACAAACCACCTACGAGTAGCCCTGAACAGAGCGACGTTTAAAAGGAATCTTCAGGAAGAACAGAATGTTTTAGAGAAAAGAGACTCTCAGTTCACAGAGAAGCAAAACAACAATTTTGGGTCTGGAGATCAGGTCAATTTGAAACAAATATTAAGAAAAATAATAGAAATACAGTAAAGTGTTGCTTCTGTTCTTTTGCAAAATCATAGCTTAAATTCCTCTCCTGTTCATTTTTGAATTGGTCTGACCTTGCCCTCCAGTGGTCTCTCTGTGTCATAAACTATATGCTAGCCTGGTGCTTAAGCTAAGTGATGAATAAATGGAAGCCGGCACATACCTGTCCACAAGTGTCTTCCATCCTTAGCTTCCAAAACAGCCCCACGATTTTGAGCGAAATGCTCCCAAACTGTCCAGTATGCAGAATGCAATCTGGCTTGGATGTGTGAAGGAGAGGAGGATCCAGAGCACCTCACAGAGGCAGGACTCCACAATCCTCCTCCTCCCAGTCGCATGGCTTATCCCTGCCACTGGATTCATTTTTGCCTTGAAGAATGGCAGTTTCAGAGTTCCTGTTTAAGATGATCATTTTAGTCCTGCTAGAATTTTACTGCTTTGAGATGCATGTACTAACAAAGTCTAGGTCTTTGTCAAAACATTTTTCTGTAAATAAAATAAGAACATAATGAGGCACCTTATCCCTTTTTGTTGTTGTTTGCCATCAGCAGTGTCTGTTACTAGTCTGAATTCTACTTTCACTTATAAGAAAAAAATCTGTTTAGAACAAAACATACATGGCTTTGGATATCTGCAGTACCTGCACACTTAGGACAACCTCTTCTTTCTTCTTAGGTCTGCCCTTTTCCTTTCATAGGTAGCTTTTTCTTTAATTGTCCTGTCCTCAGCTCCAGTGAATGGTACTTGCATTGCAAACTGAAGCAAACATTGACACAATTAATTAGGTTAACCTCTTGCTTGATATCAACACAATGTCTTTGTCTGTCCTAAGGACACTGGTGCCACATCCAAACGAGGGCCTGTGTCCAGTGGTGCCCACAGTGTGCACACTGGTGTGCACATCAGTGCCATGGACAGCAACTCACTGCCAAGCGAGAACAGACTTCACCACCCATACCTGCGTATGAATGTATATGAATGTGAACACCATGGTTCATATTTCTTGCTTTACCTTGAGTCAGATTTCACATAAGCAGGCTGTGCTTCTTGACCAGGCCTTTTGGTTACTCCTTCACGTTCAAACACCTTGCAGAAGTGTGCTTGTCTTCAGCTAAAGCTTGCCCAGGACAAAAAAAGATATGAATTATTGCCCTCTCCCTGCTCTCAGAAGGGACAATTGTTATTTTAGGAAGCTGGACAAACACCAAAAAAGCCCTGTCAGTGTCTTGTCCTCAGGTCATATTCCTTAGTTAATCGAACAAAGTGAGAAAAAAACAAAACAGGTTTAGCAAATGGCCAACAGCCATCACATGTGAGGCATAAAGGGGAAGAGAACAGAAACTCAGGATAGAAGAGACAGCAGATCTGATGTTGTTCATCTATGGTGTAACAAGCAGGGCAGAAGATGTTTTTTTGAAGTGTCTTTTTATTTCAAAGTTTAGATTTCTTGTTCTCCTGTACATTGTTCGCACTAAAGATACTTTGACCATACCATCTGCTTGCACTGTAATTCACATATAGAATAGTCAACATAAATATTTACACATGAACATGATTCCATGTTAGGTTTGTAGATTAAGTTGCCACAACAGGCTTATGCTTTACACAAAGAGATGGAGAACTTCAGCCACTTTTTTTTTTCCCCTAATGTGCTGAATATCAGTCCATAATCTAAACATAGGTCAGATAGTCTGGCAAATCCAAACAAACTTTCAAACCTCTTTTGTCCCTAAAATAATTTTAGATGCAAAATGCCTAAAATTTCAGGAGTTAAGAACTTTAGATGCCAAATCCAGTTATGTTTTGCTGGATGGGGCTCTTATCCCACATCCTGCATAAAGCCCAGGATGCACAGCACCCCAGAGGAGAAGGCCTCTGGCTCCCAAATTTGAGTGCTAATAGCATCTCTTACCTACATCAGTTTGCTGACAAAATGCTGCAGAAAAACCTGCATGTAAGACTGGTTAGTTCCTAGCAAGGTTTATGAGTGCACAAAGAAAGGGTTTTTCAGCTCCTATGGTTCATTTCAGCTACATGATTAGAGGCTTTTTTTGTCTGCCTCTAAGAATGCCACCTTTGTAGTACCAGAAAAATGTGACCAAAGCAGGCTGGCAGCGTTCCACAGGCAGCGGCTCCCCAGTACTTCTCATAAAAATAAATAAATAAATAAAAAACAGGAAACTGCCACTGCTGTTGTGGCATTTGACATGATAACATTTCAAAAACAGGATACCTGTAAGCTGGACAGGGAGTATCATGGCAATTCTCAGTACCTATTTTTTTATTATTATTATTTTCCCCTCTTCTATTTGACATATCCTATATGAATGTATTAGAAACCACTGGAATAGGCTGTCTGAATGGATAGGGGTGATTCCAGAAATGTCAAAGTCCTCTTCAAATCACCAAGAAAACCACTTTTTACCTCCCCTGGTCTTGTACATCATAATTATTCAACATTTAATGACGTGTGAGGGGTATGATTTTACAGGAGGGAGATAAAGAACAAAAGTAACCTTTTTAAAGAAGAAATTGAGACAAGCCTGTGATGCACTTCAAGTATCATTTAAGTACTGTGAGTACTTGAAGTAACTATATCCTAATTTCTCCCTACTTCTCTCTAATGCCGCTGCATTAGCCTGTGGGAACGTCTCAAAGCTCCCAAAGCCAACCGAGCTCCCCACAGGTCATAGCTGACCAGCAGACACCACACCGTTGGCGAGGCCTGCTGTGGCAGGAGGCACGGCAGAACAGCATTTAGGAATTTATGAGTCACTGCGCACTAAAATAACTCTTATTAAAAAAAAATCCAGTTTAATCTATGTTTTCCATCGTGGAAAATAGATAGAAGAGACATCCACAGAACTACTCTTCCAACAATCCACGTGCCCTGCTTGCAGCTGCCTCTTGTCCGCAGTGCGGTACTTGCACTACTGTTACGTTTGTCTAACAGAAAACTAAGTGCTTAAACTCTTATTAACTCAGTAACCTCATTGACTCTTGTGAATAAAGGTGGGAAGCAAGTCAGTGCTGCAGTGCCAGAAATTAGTGTTTCAGGAAAATAAAACATATTATGCAGAATAAGGGAGCTCATAAATAGTTGTCTGAGATATAATAGCCTTTAAAATTCATAAATCGGATGTGGAATTTGACATTTTGATTTGAAGAATCGTACATATTGTGTGGAAACATTAAGTTCTTCATAATACAAAGCAGCATGCTTTGAAAAAAAAAAAAAGATTGTTAACAAAATTGTATAATTGAGTCCTAGCAAATAATTTCTGTAGGTAGCATGCTACAGATGTGCAAGTAGCTGTTAGCTAGAAACACTTTGCTGCTTTTAGTTCTAATTATTTTTAATCCACTTGCATGTATATTAATTACTTCATGCACAAACATGCAGTCAGACACACAAATTTGATTCCTACAGTTGAAGAAGGATACAGAAATGGAAGCACCACCATGTTCAGAAAAGCGTTGAAAGCAAATTTATCAGCCTCGAAGACCTACAGCCTCTGATATAGCCCGTCTGTATGGGGCAATGGAACTGAGAAGAAAGAATCAAGTAAAAAAAAAATCTGTTATATATTGCTGCTTTGGGGCTTAAGATTTTTGACATGGTCAAAAACTGAAGATTGCTGTGAACCTGACAATCAGTAACAGCTTCCAAACATTATCCAGGTAGCCGGGATAGCCAGAAGGTCACAAGCTGCAGCCACACGCCCAGCAGACTCCAGCGCAAAGGGGCCGGCATGGGAATAGCAGCTTGGAAAGTAATTCAGGCTAACCAGGGCTTCATGTATTAGGGACTTTACAGCAGGGAGGTTGTGACTAAGGGCTCACATTTAGCATAACATAGAAAAAGAATAAAGGGTTTGGATCTGAGAACCCATGAGCCCAGACCTGCCAGATGCTGCACCCTTTTAATTCCCATTTTCCCTGAAACTTTTTCAAAATTGGGCAATATCGCTAGAAGCTACAAGAAGCATCTCTCAGGGAGACTACTAGTTGGAAAAAGAAAAGTATTTATTTCCCGATTGCTCAGATTTTGCTTTTGTTCTTTTTTTAACAGAGGTGTGGGAACCTATTTTTTTTTAAATGTTTGGAGATTTGCATGCTTTAAAATACTACAAATTCTGAAAAAGAAGCGTAAAATAAACTGAGAAAGAAAAAAATGTTTGGAGATTTGCATGCTTTTAAATACTACAAATTCTGAAAAAAATAATAAGATGAGGCAATCTTAAGTAGAAGCGTAAAATAAACTGAGAAAGAAAAAAAAATTTAAAATACTCAGAAGCTAATGACAATAGCTTTGTAGCTTCATTTTCATACAAAGGCTTTCCTGGGTGCTCACTCTGTATAAATACAAACCACTCATCAAGTCATGTACAGAAGCACAGTTTACATACATCACTTTGGATGAAACTTTGCCACAAGTAGTGTGCACACACAAGGTGGCCATTAAAATTTTCAGAATAAGTAACAGTGCACTCGAATTAATTTCTGCAAATGATTTAAAATGAATAGCCTGGCTGCATTCAGTAGGAATAAAGGAGTTAAGAAGAAAAGTGGAAGTGAAAACTTTCTTAAAGTTGTGAATATTTTTAATTGGAAGACTACTGCTTCACATAAAAGCTGTGTAAAAGCAAACTTACCTGGAAATTTCTAGCCAGTCACAGAAAAAAAAAAAAAAACAGCTGGACCATTGACATCCGAGGCATATGATGTACGCAAATTTCATCTCCATGCAATTTCACAGAACACAATAGCCTGGCCTGGAGGCTCCACCACCACGAAGTGAACCAAGATGACAGTTTCCTACCTGCATAACATACGAAGTTGACATCAAATCCCCAACTTTGCTACAATAATTGGTTAGTTCGTGGAATGAAAGCTCTGAAATACTCTGTTCAGCTCTGAAAGCTCTGAACCACAGTATTACCTCTTTCTTTGACATACTAAGACTCCAAAGCGAAAGCAACTGAAAAGACATTTTAGGCATAAGTAGAACTATGCACATAGCATATTAGGAAAACAATAAACACCAACCTTCAATACTTACCAGTACACAGGAATTACTGGATTTAAACTCCTATTATTAACTGATACATTTTAATAATATGTATTACATAATCTATTACAAAAAGAAACCTTTATTTTTAAATACTTTATTTTAAGAATTGATTGGATAAGTCCTTCTCCTTACTGTTTAGCTCTCAAGATAGTTGTGCAGACGAAATTTATGCCTATTTAATTGTTAAGAATGCCTGTGACTTCATGCCATGCAAGTTCCCACACAAAAATCCATCTTTTCGTATTGCATTAATCATGATTTTCCTGGCAGCTGAGGAAAGCTGTGATTCCTTTCTACTAAGCCCAGAACCCATTGCATCATTCCCTCTGAACAGTTCCTAATCCTGAATTATGAAAGTAGTTATGCATACAAAGATTCTTCAGAAGTTCTTGAATTTTTACTACTTACAAGGATAGCTATTGAAACTCCTTCCCCTCCCGTTCATCTCGCCCCCATAATTTCTTATTTTTATGGCATACAGTTGAAACAGAAAACTAATTTCTGTATCCTATACAGAATACACTGTACCCTTAAAACTTGCAATAAAAATATTAGGAAAAAGATTAGATAAAGAAGAGAATATTAAATCAAATTGGAAAAATTCTTGTCTATGATGAGCGCATTTTAAGGACAGACATGATTCATGGAGGGAGTACGAGGAACAGCACATCCCACATCTTAATAATTATAAAAGAAAAAAATACAATCATTAGGAAAATTTAAATTAACACAATATTCATCCCAAAAGTCTGAACTAAGGACATGCTGACTGCCAGCGCAAGTTCAGAGGTACAGCCTGCATTACTAAGCTTTTTGTGCAAGACAATTAAATGAAGCAATTAAATTTAATTAAGTAGGCAGTTACTTTAGAACAGAAACAAAAGCCTGGAGAAAATACAGCTGCCTCTGTTCCAGAAATTAAGAAAAAGGGAGACCAACACTGTATTTGAAATATTCCGTGACAACCAGTTTGTATATCAGGAACTTTAATTTAAAAGAAGTTTTGTACTTGTCATGAGACTTGAACTTAGCCATGAAAATAATGCAACTCAATTTTTAAAAAAGTAAAAAAAGTAAAATAAAATAAAAAAAAAGAAGTAATATTCAACCGACATCCTCCATAGAAAATGGCAAGCAAGTATCAAAGGGAGGTAGCCCATGATTACTCCTCAACAGAATATGAAAAAAAGAAACCTGTAAATGAAAATTGTCCTGAGATACTTTCTGCTCTCAACACATTTTATGTTTTTGTTTCAAAGCATAAGGAAAAATGACTTTCAAGACACCAAAAAGAAAAGGTTTCAGTAACTCCTTATAGACTGCTTAGTCCTTGCTGAATATCATAAACGGAGTTTGATAAAATGAGTAAGGTCAAGTATCTCACACAACCAAAGTGCTGGTACCGAGCAAATGCTTCAGTGCTGGCACATACTTCACAGCAGTTGGTATCAACACTTCTAACCACATTCACATCCCTAAAAGTCTGAACAGGTTTAGAATGAGCTATGGCTTATTCTCACAGCTACAGAATGGCTAGTAGAGATTAAAAAAAAAGAAAAAAAAACATTTTTAAGGTACTTAATCATAGAAGCCCCATCTCTGATGCACACTTTGGACAGCATCTCAATCTGGGGCTCCTAAGGACTGAGGGAGTACTTTTTTCTCTTATGCTTCCATGAATGAGAGCATTCAAATACTACTTGTGTTGTCTTGTAGCACTTGCAAAGAACTCAAGGAGGGATTTTGGAGGTAGAGGTTATTCTGAGAAGTAATTGCTAATGTAAGGCCTGTTTAGCACCATTTCTTGCTTTAGAAGGGTCCTTAGCATTTATTTCCTTCTAATTAGAGAAGCCATCATAGACTGCAATTCTACCAGTAAAATAAACATTTCCATTTTATTTTTAAAGAAATATTTTATGAAATGTTATATAATTATGTACACAAAGCTATAAAATATAAGACTTTAATTCTAAAAATATGCATATCAACATACATACACATTTCCTTATAAGAGTTATACTCTCTGCCCCCTCCTTACAATAAAAGGTTTCCGTTCCATTTCTTCCATTTTGTTCCATCTGATTTTGTTCTCACATGATCAACTTTTTAATCTCTAATAAAAACAGTTTTTAGTTCATCCAGAGATACTGAACACATTGATGCATTCTTACTTATTATTGCCTATGTAACAAATCTTTCACTACTTACAAAACTATCTTTTTGAACTTGCATCTTCTGAAGTAGAAGACTTCTTGTAATTGATAGTCAACTAGCTATAACTAACTATTCCTACTGACTCTTAAAATATTTTGGTATACATGTATCTGAAATATAAAGAGTAGTATCTTGTGTGAAGAAGATCACTTTACAATAGTAGCAGATAGAAAAGTAGATAAAAAAAAAAACAGCTCTGCAGCACTTGTTTCTGGACAGCTCATGGCACTTTTTTTATTATTTTTTTTTAAATCACAAACAACCCATTTTGCTAACTTCACCTCCCCTTTACTCTCCTTACCAATATTGTTTAGAGACGTAACAGAAAAACTCTGAAATGAATATTTTCTTTAAACACTGCAAAATTTAAAAGCTTTCTCATCAAACAAAATTCTCCTTCTAGATTTTGAACTAGTCATCCAGCTGAACTTTTTTTTTTTTTTTTAATGGAATAGGAAGTTTGGAATTTGTGTAGATTTATCCTCAGCTTGCTAAGATGCTGACAACCTGATACATTCCACTTTGGACCTAGTGCTTAGAAAACTGCACATGCCCCAGAATCAGGTAAGCGGAAGCATCATTACTACTACTTTTAATCACTGATAGTTGGTACATTATGACTATAAAAATGCTTAGAGCAATAATTTATAGCTCAGCTTTTGACGAGAAAACCTAATTAAAAAGTTAACATTACATCATTTTCCAGCAACTAAAACAAGTATTCAAGCATCATTTTTAAACTGTAAGTGTCAAATGAAATAAAAACTTCAGAATCCTAAGTTTCACATTTCTAGAAAAGGTTAGTGCACACAGAGCACTAGTGTATTACATGATGACACCAGGTCACCATAGTAACAGCACCACGAAATGGGAACCAGAAAGGAGTTAAAAGGCACACAGGCACAGTAGCAAAAAGAAGCTTCCCCTCTTTAGATGGGTTTATGTTGCTGCAATCAACCACAAACAATCCCTCTTATTCAGGCAATTTCAGAGGACTTTTCCCACTAGCATAGTTTTGGTCTCCATCCTGGGAAGCCTCTCCATCCCGGGAAGCCTCTCCATCCCAGTATGTCTTGAACCATACTCAGCTTTCCCAGGCCCAGCTTAGCTAGCAAGGCCAGTTTTGAATTTTGTCCCAAATTGAACTGAAAACTGAAGCAGGTCTTGTTCATTAATCCTCCATCTATGAGCTACTTATAATTGCTTTCAAGAGATACAAAGGAAGAGGAATGAAAGAAAGAATTGCAGAGACCTTGGAAATAAGTCGCTGAGAATCATCTTTGAAGAGCTAAAGAAGCTGTGGCAGAGGAGAGAGAATTTTCACAGAACATCACTACACAGAAGAGCCCATTCTGCTTATCTGCAGTTCAATAAACTTTCACACTACACCCCAGAAAGAAACTAGTTTGTCTTCTAGCTTTTTGCTAAAGCATGTATCTTTGTTACCAAAAACACAGATAACAGCAGCTTTCTATTTATGAGACAAGCTGAAACTTCCACTAGGCAGGGGAAGACTCTGAATGGGTTGTATGAAGATTTCCCTGGAAGAAACCTTAGAACACTCAAGGCAGTGAAAAGGCAGTGCTGTAAACGTCTGCAAGATAAAAATAATTTGATAGTTTCAGAACATTTCCTTAGGGTGATAAAGGCACTTGGTGAAGGCACTTGGTAGAGTCCGTTGATTTCAGCCAGTTCTGTTCTCAAACCAGGCACACTCTCTGCTGAGAAACAGCCCTCACAATAGTTACTAGCCCTACTGCACTGCAGTTTTAGTGCCTGGGAACATAATCTTTAGTGTGCTTTCATGGAGGGCAAAGGCATTCAGCAATGCACAAAAAACATTATATTATGCTATCCAGAGCAGACAAACAATCCCAGCACACAGGCAGGAACTCTCTCTCTCTTCCGCTTTCATGCTACAGTTACTAATATGCTACAAAAAATATAAATAAGAAATTCAATGAAACTTGAAGTCATCAGAAATGATCTCATGGGTGTAGATCCAGGGAACAAATCTGAAAAGTGCCAGCAGTAAAGCAAATCTTACATTCAGGGGCAGGTAGAACAAAAGTGTAAGGATTTCTATAAAATGGAGCTCAAGCACTCTTAAAGTTAAGTTCTCTTAAAACATCTACAATCAAAGCAACAAACTACAAAGCATTACCTGAAAGGTTCCCCCTGCCCTTGTTAGTCTGTTGACAAGTTAACCTAGCCATCTTGAGGCTCATAAATTAACGGCAGAATAGGCAACAGAATCAACAGTGTTGACTGTTGTTCAGAATAGAAGGCACTTCTTTTTTCATTCATATCAGTGTGGCAAAGAAAACATCTTTATATTGATTTCACTGTTTTTCAATGTTCATTTGCAAGAGTTTCTGTTCAACTTTGTCTGCTACCAGATTCAAACAACAGTCCCGAAGACCTTTTATTAAGTCAGCCACCTTTGCATTTTTTCCTTTCCACTTCTGCCATTCTCTAAGTGATTTAAACACTTGTTCACTCAACCTATTCGAATAGGCTGCCTCAATGTTCTCAATTCTCACTTCAGGCAAGCCAAGACGTCGCATCAGTCTTTTCCAGTCTCTGCCAACATTTTCATATATGATATCAAAAGCTGCTTTCTGCAGACCTGAAAAAAAAGCAAAACAAACTTATAAACATGAAGGGAATAATGGATTTGTAGACATAAGACTAATAGCAGATTCAGCATTTTACTAAGGGCCTGCGCATATACCAAAGATCACATCATGCCCGAAGAGCAACTATTAAGAACAGCGTATCAGCATGTACACCTTGGCACTCCCAAGTGACTACCAGGTGTAAAAGGGAAGCAATTCCCACCCTGGAAAGCCCCAGCAACTCGACATATACTTCCAGGGTTGGACATGATCCTTGGCTGGGACAAGCCTGGGCACACTGCTAGCAGGGTCCCCAGAGCAGTCCCTCAGCAGGTTGTGGGGCAGGCATACATTTGTTACAGTTATTTTCCACCTACGCTTTTCATTCAGGTCCGGCTGATTGGGAGCGTTGGCTTCGCCTTCCTCTACAAACTGCTGCAGCTGCTCCACCAGGTCCAGCCGCTTGACGGCCCGCAGCAGGGTCTCCAGGAGGTCGACGCTGTCCTCGGCGATGGCGCGCTGCTCGAGCAGCAAGCCGAAGAGGTCCATGCCGCTGCGCACCCCCTCCAGCTTCCGCTTGGGGATCTTGTCCCGGCACAGGAACTTGAGAGAACCGAGCTCGCTCTCCGTCAGGCCCGAGGAGAACGAGTGCAGCAGGCTCAAAAACGGATCCATAGCGCCGGGGACAAGAACGCCCTCCTCCCGCTCCAACGAGCCGCCTCCCCGGGCAGCCCAGACCACTGCGAGCAAGTTCAGACCAAACCGCTCCGATAGCAAC
>NW_010581632.1:500302-515163 GCF_000705375.1 Tinamus guttatus
GTGCGGTGAGGAGAGGCGCGGGCGGCCCCCTCGCCTCTGCCCTCCCTTCCCCTCCTGCTGCTGGAGACGGCGCCTCCCTGATTTTGTACACGGCTTAGCCGGATAACAACTGGTGCTGCCTATGCCCTGTCCAAAGCGACCCCTGAGGCCCACTGAGGTGTTTGAAGGGCCAAGGATGGCTGTCGGGCAGCCTCCTGAGACTCGAGCTTTTCCTTAAAAACACAGACCTCTAGCACATTGGTCATTGCTCACGAGGAGTAATCTGTATGTGAAATAACTCCAGACCTTTAAAAAAGAAGAGATGAGGCAGACTTGAAGTCCTTCTACTTTAAAGCCAATTTTTATACGAGGTAGACAGTTGTGAACTTGTCTTAAATGTGGGAGTTCAAGTTTATCCCACTGATCTGTAGGTCTCTGAAATTCAGAACAGCTGTACAGGTTCTCTTCCCAAGACATTGTAGGTGCTTGAGGGCTTTCCTTGTTCCTTCAGCGACCACTGGCAGGTTGATACCTCAAGCTATCCTCACTATTAAATTCTTTCCAGTATATCCTTTAATTTATTATTGCTGCAGCACACAAATAGAACTGTGGTCCTGGCCATGAAGAGATTACAGTCCCAGATACACAGGCTTAGACATTATCACTTTCCACATCTCCTCCTTCTCCAGTCTCACATTCCAGCTTGAAGAGCAACTCCTACTTCCAAACATTTACAAAACTCCCACAAGCACAAGCCCTCCTTAGATAGAGTTGCTAGATTTTCAGCATCCTGTTGCAATCCATTTCATGGAGCAAATCTTGCGCACGGTCAAGAAAACCAGCATCTGGGGCTGTACACACCAATCTGTACATCCAGAAGGATGGCCACAAGGATATGAAAAGAAAGTGCACTTCATACTAAATACCAGATTAGTTTCCTGTATTGTCCTCCCAGGTTATAGGAGCACTGGACAACCTCGTCTTCTCCAAAGAGGCATCCCCTTAAAATTGTTTCCTCTACTAGGATCTTAGCAATGCTTTCTTTGTTTTTGATCAACTAATCCCCAAATTCATGATGAATAATGGGGCTTCTATCAGTCTGTTTCTGTTGGCTTCTTCTATCAGCGTAGTTTGTACCTTTATTCTGCCTCCCTTGACGTGCAATTGAAACCAACATAAATTTAGGTTGTAAGAAGTTCTTATGAACTTACTTGGCCAAATTCAACATTGACATATGAGGAGATGTGAAAGCAATTCCATACATCAGTGTAATTCTAAGACAGACTAAATTAGTAGCAAATATGGAACTAGAAGATATAAATCAACTAAATCATCACTTAAATGTCTTTGAACTTGCTCCTAATATCTGTCATGGTGATTTAATAATCCCTTTTATTATGTCTGTATCTGACATTAATGCTACCTTGACACATTCACGGATCAAAATACTGAAGGAACTTGCTTTCCTCTCGTTATTTTGTCTGAAGACAGTTCCCATGGGTTTAATGAAGGAAGTGTTTGCCCGGGTCAACAGATCATAACTGCTCTGCATCAGAACAAAATTTAATATTAAACCAGCTCCAATTTCAGTAGAAGTTTCCCAGAAATTAAGTGCTAAGAATAATTCTGTTACTAGTCAAGAAATTATAGATTTCCTGGGGCAAAACGATTCCATCCAAAATTCAGCAGAGGGAGCTCAAAGCTTTGGAGTTTCTGGATTAAGCTTTTCGATGTTATGATCTTCGCGGAAGGAGTAGGGCAAAGAGCAAACTGGTTCATTTCTGCTGTGAATTCAGTAAGGTGAACACAGGCAACAAATAATCATTTAGAAAAATGTAGCAGCAAAGTCTGCTGCTGTCTTCATCAGAGCCTATGCGCAGATACACTGTGTGAATAAATATGGGATAGGTGAAGGGCTGCTTGGAAGGGTTCGCGACTTATTAAACAGCTGTTTTTAAAAGCAGTATATTAATCTGTATGCCTTGAATAAAGCTTTAATAAAATGAACGTTGCTGAATGTAACCACACATGACGCATCGAAACTTTGAAGATGGTCAGCCAAAGCAACTGAGCTTTCTGTCTGTCTCTTCTTAAAATAAAGTTATACTCTAATCTGCTATGGACTTGTTAAGTGCGTGATGATTTCTCTGGAGCTGTAATCCATCTGATGTAATCTAATTTGCTAAGAGTGCTCATTAACAAATATCTGAATTATGAAATCCAGCTTCAATGACTTCAGTTTTCTCGATTACTGTCAACTTTCTTGTGATGTGACAAATAGCTTTCTGTAAATATTAATAGCTCATCTTCTCTTTTCAGCCAGTCCCTCTGCTTGAACAATGGATGTGCTTGTAGAATCATAGAATCATAGAAACATTATGGTTGGAAAAGACCTTCAAGACCATTGAGTCCAACCATAAACTGCCATGCCTGTTAAACCACGTCCCTAAGCACCTCATCTACACATTTCTTGAACACTGCCAGGAATGGTGACTCCACCACTTCCCTGGGCAGCCTGTTCCAATGCTTGACTACTCCCTCTTGTCCTATGGGTAGTAATTTTGGAGAAGAGATCACCCCAGGCCTCACTACAACCTCCTTTCAGGTAGTTGTAGAGAGCAATAAGGTCCCCGCTGAGCCTCCTCCTCTCCAGGCTCACTGACCCCAGCTCCCTCAGCCGCTCCTCGTAAGGTCTGTGCTCCAGCCCCTTCGCCAGCTTCACTGCCCTTCTTGGGACATGCTCCAGCACCCCAATGTCTTTCTTGCAGTGAGGGGCCCAAAACCAAGCACAGTATTTCAGTTTATTGTAGTGTGGTGTTGACACACTGGAACCAGTTTTTGAACTACTTAAGCTGCTGCTTGCAGTGTAAGCACTTCAGCATACTGGTGAGCCTGCTCAAAGTCAGAGATAGTAATAAAGATATTCACGGAAAAGTCCCTCTCTTTTTTTCTGATGCTCATGGTGAGAGATAGGCTCAGTGGCACCTCTTGTGACTCCACCCTTAGGCTGGTTGTCAAGAGGGAGGTAAACTCCCCAGAGAATTCTCTTAGCAGGTGGGAGGAAGGGAAGATCAATACTCCAGGCATTCCTTCGTGATAAGACAAATCAATATGTCGTTGAATACCTTGCATGTGGATTGCACACTACTTCCAAAAGACTTGCGACTAGAGAAGGACAAGAAGGGAACACTCTTGCCTCTCTGACCTCATGAACAAGGAAACACGGCTGGATGCAGTTTCTAGCTGCCTGAGTCCTTAGAAGCAGGAGTCTGTAGGTGTAGTCTCTTTGAATGAAACACCTTTGATAAGCCACTTTTTTAACTTATCAGACAATTAAGTAACAAATAACCAGGGGGAAATTTAAAACTCTCATCAGTGACAGTTCTGAGGAACAGGTTAGATGGACCTCTTAGCATAGATTAGATACACTCAATCTCATCTCAGAATGGGATTGGGAAACTACTTATTTCTTGAGGTCCAGTCAACCATACACTTGTTTTATTATAGGTTCCATTCAGTCTCAAGAGCTTTAGAAGCACTTGGATTTTTCTTTGTTGTTTTCAAGAGAAAGAGAAGAGGAATATTAAAAATCTGCAGCCCCTCCCCAGTAGTTTAACCGGGCAGTAACGTGTTTTGCTTGTTCACTTTTTTAATTCCATGATGAATAAGACGAGTTCCATAACATTTATTTGTATTCTTCTTTCAATAGCTCTTCCATTGTTTGCAAAATCACAAAACGTATATTTTCCACAAATAAGATGTAGTTTCTGTGATTTTTTTTATAGATAATCTGATCTGTACATGTTTGTTTTCTTAGAACCTCTTTCTGTTGCTTCCATGACTAAGGTAGAAAAAAAGTGTGCTGTGGTAAAGAACCTATTTGTGAAGTGACTTAGTATCCTAGGGGAAAACTATCCATAACAAAAGGGCCTTTAAGAAATATCAAATTGTTGTGGGTTGAAAGAGAGAAAATTTGAAGCAGACTGTGGGAAAAGCAAATAAGTATTGAAATAAAGTGAACTCCAGCATGAATAAGTTGTATACAGATAAAGGATCTGGCCAAGTAACAACAACAACAAGCGATAAGTTGTTAGCAGATGCCTGAACTTAATATTGAGATAGAAGAAGTGCTGATATAATTCTGTTGAAATAATTCTGTTGTGTTACTGTTGGCAAGAGAAGCTAGTTTAACTTCAGGGGAAGGGTAAATTGCAGACTTTTGTTTATTTTGTCCAGCTAAAAACCTCTGACTTGACTTTTTACCTATTTTTGTAGTGAATTTTCATCATACCCTGGAAGCATTAGGCCATCCAGACAAACACTTCACATGTCAATAAAACAATGTGTATGTATTAGACCAGCACATCTCATTCCTTTCAACTGTATTCATTACTTAAGCTATATAACATCATTTATTTTCCCTTGAAAAAGTGGAAGAACAGAAAAAGATGGGTTATCTATACAGGAGTATTATAGTGAAATAAGTGAGGGAATTGATTAAAAAAAAAAGTAGCTAATTACCATTTGATCTCTTTCTGGGCACTTGCTGTGATATTCAGCTGAAATAAGGTGAAGCTAACCTGTGGACATTTGGTGTCCACAGCCGTGGGGTTAGCTTACAGTAGCCATGTGAAGTAGCTACTCTGGGCAATTTCCTCACAAAGATAAACCTGCAGAAGACCGTGATGCAGTGACACCAAAACTTGTGTTACTCCATGCCAAGGCATGCCCTCTTGCATGTCTTCTACAGCGCTGTGCAGCCATATTAGCGTGGGTCTGAAGGCAGAACATCTCAGCTGGTGTGGTGGGGAGCCACAGCACCTAAACGCCTTGTCAGCCCAGCGCTCGGACATGGACTCACAGACACACACTGGAGCCCGTGCTCCATCGCACAGCAAAGAGGTCCTCTGTGACCAGCTGAGAACGAAGCAAAAGAAGCTAGGATACAATCTGGAATTGGCTGTCCATCCAGGGATACAACAGTTTTGACTGCTGGACTCCAAAGCCAATGTTAATTAATTCCTGCAGAGCACGTGTGCTTTTTCCCAGTTTTCTTGAGCTATTGTATTTCCAGACCCCAAGACCGATAAAGATAACAAAATGTAAATACCGCATAAGATTTGTTTTAATGAATAGTAGAGGATATTATTTGTCTCCTTCTTTGCATTGGAAAACAAAACATTCTGAGCAGCTGTGAAAATGGTCAGCATACCCTACAATTAATTATCTTGCACTAAACAGAGCAGTTTTGCACTCAGTTTGCACCACTGGGAAATGCTTCTCATAAAAGCATGCAAATAGTCCTATACCCTCGAACTTTATCTTCTGCAATCCTGCCCTTATCCTCACTGAGTACAACAGTACAACTCCTTCTCTTATCTTTAGAATTATCAGACCCTCTTTTGGGCCTGGTCATTGCTACTCTACACTTTTACTGTGGAAACTGTAAAAATAAAATATTTTTCCAAACAGATTTCTGCATCCATCTTGCATAATGGCCCATTCACAGATCAGAAAACATTTTGCTCTCTGAATATCTCCCTGAGTTATTAAAACTGCTCTTTAATAAAAAGTAAAATAAAAAAAAGCTTGGCCACACACTTGCCTATTTTTTTTTGAGTTAAGCTCAGGTGCAGTGAGCTTACTTCATTGACTACAGATAGCAACAAACCAAAAGTGTGATGTATTTCTTAAAACCAAGTGTTAATTCAGACATGTGTGATTATTGGCATCAGAACTACTATGAGCTGCTTACTAACTAGAGGAAAGATGAGGAGATTTTTCTTTTTCCCTTCAAGAGCGGGCCACTACGCTATTTCCCCTCTGAGTCACTATCTCACTTTCAATGAAATTGGAAGGCGTAATTTTTTTTTCAAACCTGATTAGAGGAGGAGCACCCTGCCTGCTCGAACACAGCACAATTATTATCTGAAAAAGTCATTTCCTTTTAAAACAGGAATTGTTGTAGGCAAACATTAAGTGATACAGGATATGACTAGGCTGGTTACTCACAGGAATTGAAAAATAATAAATAAGCAAATCTGCTTTCATCATGCACCTTCCTTGATCCTTGGTGGGCAGAGGAAAGTATTATTTTCTGCTCTCTAAACAGTTTAATCTGAACTAGTCCCTAGTGCTTTATTCAGGCCCAGATACAGATTAGTCTTAAGCCACAATTTGGAATTCATTTGCATACACAAACATAAAGGAAACTTGCTGTTGTTCTCTGCAGACATGCAAAGTCTGTGGAGGAGTGAGATACTCAGAGAATAATAGATGAACAAAATATAGCATTTATATACTTTGCCTACACTGCAGTAAAAAGCAAAAAAAAAAAAAAAAAAGCTACATACACTACACATATATCTATCTACCCTCAAAAGAAATAACATGCTGCATTCGTTTTTTCCAGCCTGTTGAGATTTATTACTTGCCCACTCAATGGTTAATTACCTGTGAGTAATTATACTTATCTACCTACTAATGGTACTAACGACTGAAGATTAATACCCTAAGAAATGTGAGATGCTTAGGTAATGGCAGGCTCTCGCCAGCATGGCAGGGACTTGCCTATTTTGAGAGTGCTCCTGATCTCCTCCTTCATAGTCACTTACTTGCATACTCTCTTGGAGGCTTTAAACCATGGAGACTTAGCTACTGCAGAACTAAAAGGCCTGTAATAACTGGAGCCCGAGTTCAATGTTGGAAAGAGTTTGAGAGTTTATAAATTCCTCTGATCCATGTTAAAAATAAGCATGTTCTTGGAGGGACATATGAGAGAGAATATAATTGCATTAGTCTAAACAAAAAGGCCTACTGGTGCCTACAAGGGCTTAGAGAGCATGTCTCAGGAAAAGAAAAAAAAAAGATAGACTGAAATCAAAATCAATATGCCAGAATTTAGGCTAAATCTGTGACTGAAGTGATGACAGATTGTACTATTTGGGTAATTGTGTCTTTCTGGGTCAGGGAAATAAAGACACCTTTTGAGTGGAAAAGATGGCAGGCATGTTCACAGAGAAAAGGGTTGTTTTCACTGCACTTATTTCATTTTGATTTGCGAGGCGTGCGGTCCTACTAGCACCTCTGTCAGCCACTAGCCAGCGCCTAGTCTCTCGGGCTTCCTGGCCGCCTGAGACATGTCCCTTTTTTTATTTTGCTTTCCTTCCATTCCCCATTGCCATCCAGCTTGCGTCCAGTAAGATCAGCAGTATTGCACTGCTTGGCAGGTTGAGATTGCAAATAGTCAGAAAGTGAACATTAAAAACACGTATAACATTTTCACTCAAATAACGTATCTACCAAATGGCTTTACCTTGGGAAGCAATGCAGAGATCAGAAAAACAACTCCCGGGCCTGATCTACCAGCTAACTTGGGTCGTGCAAAGCTCAGCCAAAAGCCTTTTCCTTCTCCCTTTCCTATTTGCTACTTTTCCCTTGCATCCATCTCTCAGTTCAAGTCGAACTGAGGGCCTTTCTTTATTTCTAAATGATAAAGATATTGAATAAATATAGGAATAAACTTGATGGATACACTCTCCATTTGATTTTTTTTTTCTCGTATACATGCTGTGGTACTAAGCAGAATAAAGGCTATAACCTCAAAACCTTCAGACTCATTTAACTAGCTAAGTTTCGTGAGCGTGCAGTGCCTTTGATTTTCTGAGCCCTGTACTTCCATTTAGAAATAAAGATATGGAATAAATATAGGAATAAACTTGACGGATACACTCTCCATTTGAATTTTTTTTTCGTATACATGCTGTGGTACTAAGCAGAATAAAGGCTATAACCTCAAAACCTTCAGACTCATTTAACTAGCTAAATTTCATGAGCGTGCAGTGCCTTTGATTTTCTGAGCCCTGTACTTCATGGTAGCTAACACAAAGCATGTAAATCTCTTTAGTGCTTGCACAACTCATGTGAATCAATATAGTGTGGCTTTTGTGTACACTCTGAAAGTTATGAAAAACCATATAGTAAATACTATTTTTTTTTTTTATTAAAATTTGAACCAGTCATTTAATAAGAAATGCCTAAGGGTTTCATGAGACTTTATTGAGCCTCTGAACTCGAAGAGAAATGAAAGACTGAAGTCAAAGAGAATTGAAGAAAATATTTTTTTTGGCTTGAGGTGGCCTTGAATGAGGCTGGTCTCATGGTATTAAAAATTAAGGAATAGTTTAAACTTAAAAGAAAAAAAAAAAAAAAGCACGTACTTTAATAGCTTATTTCTCAGAAAGGCCTATTTAGCTTAAAACTCCTACCCCACCTCCCCAAAAGAAAAAAAAAAAGGCAAAAAATGCTTTCTTTTTCTCCCTGCTGTACTAAAAAAGGCATATTGTGCTTGGTCATGGAATAAATAGTACTCAAATGGGAAAATAATTGTACTAGAGTTAAGTTTTAAGACATCGTGCTTCTTCAGTGGCAAAAGGAAAGAGTTGTTTACTTTGAAATCTTCCGAGGAAAATTAAAATGAACTCAAATGATCTTCAAGTTTTCCAGACAGTTCAGAGATAATGAGATGAAAAGTAAATTGTTTCTGTTGGTTATTGGAGATCACAAGAGCCGAAATGATCGTTAACAACTCAGCACCAGGGAGCACTGAGGGGTTAAAAATAGAAACGTCTCTTTGCTTTGACTTGAGACTTATTCACCCTTAAGCTATTTAAGGCTGCAAAATATTTGTAATACAGTATCTTAGAAACACGATGACATGGAAATCTAGAAGATTCAGGCTTGTCCTGTCAACACAATAGGGTGTGTGTGATTTCCTCCTCAAAAATACCCATTGAAATTTTTCACAACTTTGGAGAGCATGAAGCAAGCAGAGTATTTTACCAGTTATTTAAGCATGTCCCATACAGCCATTTCCAACTTTCATCTATTCGACTATTCTGTCTTTATCTATTCCTTGATTAAATAGGCTAGTACACTCATTTTCTGATTTATATATATTTTTTAAAGAAGTCAAAGGACAGAGGGAATGAGATTCTGCGCATACATATTTTTGGTTTTTTTGCCAAAAAACAGGCCAAGAACAGGTTGAAAGTTGTCAAATCCATACAGAATTAAGTTAACAAGATAAATACAGAAACTGTTATCTTTTTTCAAACCCTGGCCTCCACAGGGCAGCTGTGAGTCACATCCAGGTCTCCTCAGTTGCCTGGAGTCTTGGGCACTCCAGATTTCTGCCTCTCTGAATTAACTTTCACTGTGCTTTACCCATCTTCCATTAAATCCTTATTAGCATAATAATTTCTTAATTTTACTATTGGTAATTGAGCAAAGTCTGTTTCTACTTACATCAATAATGTGGAAACAAATTTAAAAAAAAACCCCAAAAGAGAAGAACTTTGTTTAAAGTTGCACCACAGCAGGGCAAATCTCTTTATGGAAGACTTAATTCTACCTTTGGAGAACTATTTTGTCTTTGAGAACCGAATAAAAGCCAACCCAGTTACCAAAGGAGCAGTGGCTGATCTGCTTCTACAAAAGTTATCCACAATGATGCAATATTGTGGAACCAAATTCTGTGTTTGACATGGGCAACAATGTATTTGATTTAACTTGATGACACATCTTTTCTGTAAAACTAAGGCCTTACCTGTATTTGTATAACAAATCACAAAACAAGCATAATACAAAAGTGGCTTTAGTGTGATTACTCATGCTCTAAGGGAAGTCTTTTGCCGGATATCTTGTACCTACCCCCTAAAAGTAAACAGCTGAAAGGTCCTGAGAGTAGTCTAGGAATAGGTTTTCACATTCATTATCCTGGAACAGAATTCCTCCAGAGACAAGCACATCTAACATGGGCTCATTTGTTCCAAAATGGGTGTCTAAAGCAGCTAGATTTGCACTCTAAGCCAGGAAGATATCTACAAATGTATTATCCAGCATCGGAGGTGGGGGGACAAAACAAACACATGCACCTCTCAATTTTGGCTTCTACTATCTAAGTAGATAAGGTTCACTGTGAATGGTATCAAAGAACCATTTTATTCAAACTGTGACAGGATTCGGTTTATAACTCAGATCTAGTACTCACGTTTGCATGCTTGGAGCACAAGAATCACTGGAAACTGAACCTGTCTCATGAAGCTTTTGCATATTTAAGTGTATTTCAAGTAAATTTTCAAAGAAAAAAACAACTGAAGAGATTTAGTATATATTTACTTTTCTTAAAAAATGATTTCATGAAAGAGTCTTACTGTTATCTAAGTAGTAATACAGTTTTAATATACAAAATTCCATTTCAAACATTTTACTGTACAAAAGAAAGTATATAAGCAACTGTTAGTACTTCATGATTTCAGCAAATAAAGAAAAAAATCTGATACGTTCAAGATATAGTTTTACTATTTACAGGAATGTCAGTATTAAGCTGGGAACACTTTTAGATAAATATTTACAGATGAAATTCCTTTAGGGGAAGTTCCCTAATATTTGCCTTCAGAATAGGTAGTTCATATTCGACGTTCTTGCAGAACTTTCGGGTTGCCAAGGAATGAAAAGGAATAATATTTTTCCAACAGGATTTGTGGACAAAATTCTGCTTAATTTATTCACATTCACAGTTCTATTGCAGTCAATGGGTCTGATCTTGTAAACACTTACTACCAGGCATAAAGCTCATCATGTGAATAAACTGGGCAGGATTTGGCCCCATAATAGTAAACTATCATAAGTCATAAAATTTAAAAATAGTGACATTCCTGCAAGTCAAAATACAACAGAAATGAGAGTTAGCAAAATATAAGCCCTTTATTAATAAAAATCTTTGGTTGGATCAATATTTTAAATTAGCTTCAAGAATATTTGGTTAATACTTTCTTTCTTCCACATAATTTCTTCTCTGGTACCTCCTTTGGACAGATAACAGAAAAATATCAGATTTATCACATACTTTATGACAAATAAATATAACAAAAAGCTAAATATGGCATTTTTAAAGTTCTAGCATTAATCTTTAAATTAGTTTGGCAAAGAAAAAAGAAATGGAAAAAGAGAAACAAACTTTACTTGAAACAGTCTTGACATTTGGTTTTGTAACAAACCATACAGTAGTTAGACTTTAAAGAACATCTTTAGTTTTTATTTTATTCTTCAGTTTTATATTTGTTACGTAAGTGCCATTGACAAGACAGCAATAAAAGAAATGAGATTAATTGCACCAATATTACTTGGAAGTGCAGTTTATCATTGACAAAGCAAAACTAAAATGTACGATACATAAAGAGTTGCACTGATGAAATTTAGATAGGCTTCATAAGTAAGAGTTTTAGACTTACACTTTAAGGAAGTTCCTTGTACAAAAGCTAGAGTATTTTAAGACAAAATAAAAGTCCTGTAACTGAAGGTCTGGTCCTGTAGCCCCAATGCAGGCAAAACTTCCACTGAAGACAACATGTGGTTTATGGTTTGGGTTTACCCCTCTTGGCATAGCTTCTGGGAGATGCCATGCAATAGTACAAAGTCTGAAGGGGCAACTGGCCAAGAAGAATGGGTGCAGACTCCCTTCTCCTGCAGAAAACAAAGGAATATAGGGAAAAACCTGGCTAAGGAAGGGATGTGCTACTATATTGGCAAAAATGTGTAACTCCTCAGGAACAACAGTGTCCAAGTTCTAGGCAGGGCAGTGAGAGACACTGTAGCTCTACATGTGCTCATTAACTCAGGGCATTTAACAAAATGCACTGTGATCATCTACCTGCTGAGAGGTCCTCAGAAGTTGTGCTGCTGCCATATTGCTACTTGTGGGGAATCTCAAGGGGCTTGCTCAAATGCCTATGACGGGGTCTGGGGCACTTCAGTAGCTTCATCCACATTAGCTGTTCATTGGTAAAAACAGCTTTTCCAGTAAGCAAGCAGCTTTCCATGGTCACAGAACTGGGATGAAGATAAAGGCATTCAATTCTGATGCAATCTTCTGATGTTTCTGAGCAGAACAGTGCCCCAGTGGAGGTCTCGAGCACATGGCAGGTTGCCACAAGCATCCCACACGTTTATTTCTTTCTACACCTTAGCTGACTCAATGGCAGCTTTGTTTGTCTCGGGTCTGCAGGTTCAAATACAGAGGTCTGCCAGCAGAGCTAAACCATATCTTCAAAAGTGAATTCGCTTGGTAAGCTTAATAGCATTTTTCTCTTCCTGCCAAAGGGAATACTAGGGCACACTCTAAAACTGTTTTGCATATACTCTGCAGAGTTGTGCCACAGACCTTCAGGCCTGGGGCTTCCAAAAATATTTTAAGTTATTAGTAGAATTATTACTTAAAATTTAGCTTTTACTTAATAGGCTAAGGTCAAATTCTCAGAGAATATCTCTATTAAGATGTACTAAGTACCTGCATTTATTAATGCACACCAACATCAATAGTGTTATCTGACAATGAAATATAAAAATTCCCTGTGTTACTGCTTGTGCAAAAGGAAAAAAAAGAAGATCAGAAATATAATGTGGTCCTCCATATTTGTAAGAAGAGCATTTCTCACAAAGAGGGGCACAAAACTGCAGCACATCCTTAAACATGCACGAGGTCATCCATCATTAACCAAATCCTGCCCTTTCCATGATGGCCTGTTCATCAGTGGAATGCCCCAAGATGCTCAACTCCCCGTTCTTTCTTCTATACGTCAACAGGATACGAGTGGCAGGAGGACAAACTCCCACTGTGGCTCCTGGAGAGTTTGGGGCTGTGACTGTTACAGTTTTCACCTTTTTTCATGTCCTTATCTTTCCATGTTTCTAGCATTTGCAGCTTTCCTTGCTCTTCTCTCATGAAGACCTCCACCATGAGAACTTTTTCTTTATGAATCTGCTGACTAATGTCCTTGGGAATGTCTGGGATAATCCAGTCAACAAAGTCACTCATAAACATGACCAAGTTCTGAAAATGAAATTGTGAGAAAATGTCAGCAAGGTCAAATGAAAAGATGACTGTGAGGGAATGGGCTATTTTCAGTGTATTTTAGAAAGAAGGACAACATTTAAGTGGGGCTCAGCTGCACGTCAGAAGCCTGATCCTGAGCCAGACCTACCTCAACTTCCTGTCAATACTAGAAGGCTCAGAAGAATGGTATGCGCAGATATTCCTAATTTATGTATAAATCCTGTCAAAACCATATAGAAATTTGAAGGAAATACTAAGATTGGTAAACGGCTTGTGAGTTTTATGTTAGCAAGGCAGAAGTAAGAGGCAAAACACTGAAGTATTAAAAAAAAAAAAATACACTTTTCACCAAATGCTTCGGATTTAAAATCTTGATTCAAGGAAAGTGAAGTCTTCTACAGACAGACACATTTTCGTTTGTTAAAAAAGAAAAAAAAAACACTTTTAAAACAAGTTGTTTAAATAGGGCAAACTCTTAAACCCCCACATCACAATAATCAACAAAGCCGTTGTGATTGAACAATGAAAAAAGTGAGAAAATACAAGATTTTGCCAGTTAATTTAAATTCAAGATAAAAAAATCAATTTGGAAACCTCTGAAATTTCACAGCCTGGCCAGATCTAGAAACAACCTGGGATAAAACTTAAAACTTCTTAAACAAATATGCTGATGTCGTAGTGGAGAAATTGGTGGGACTTCATTAGTGTCAGCCTTGTGCTTTGCTGCTCACAAAGGTCATTACACTGCCGCACATCAAAGCAGCTTGGGTTGTCCCTGCAGATGAAATTATCCATTGGAGATTACCCATCTGGGGTTGGGTGGGAGGAAGAAAGAGGGTGAGCAAGGATCGACAAATTCCTTTGCTATTACATGAAACAGCTGTGAAAGTGGATATTTTGTTTGCCTTTGGAAATTATTTCCAAAGGTGGCCTGCCTTATTTAGTTGAAGCAATAAACTCTCTCTTACACAGAAAGACACCTTTTTATATAGAAAGTACCTGCTGCGTGACATACCTGGAAAACTATCACAAATGCTAATCTTGCTGCTAAGACAGCCCAGAAATCCTTTGAAATGTCATACTTGTTTTCAGACCAAGGGGGTTCTCGGTAATCTTTATATCTGCAAAACAAGACTCAGTAAATCAATTGGTATCATATTGAGCATTTAATACTTAAGAGTCAGTGAATCGAACTGTTTAAAAGCAAATTTGCTATTACAGCATAACTGTACAAACCTCACAAACAAGACAAAGCTGACAGCTTCCTATAGCCTTCTGCCTTTAATCAAAATTCAATCTTAATACTCTCTGAACAATACAAATAATATCAGCTATGCATAAGGATGGGGTAAACAACATTTAGATGATTTATTCCCTTTTAAAAGTGGTAAAAGTGGTTTCAGGCTAAATTTGAAGGTGAAAATACTGGTCTCAGATCTATCAATTGTATAGATCTATGTAGAGGTCTGTATTTTCAAGATCAGCAAGATTGCAGTCAAATTCTGCTGCATAGAGAGAACAGGAGAATTTTGCCTTTGCTATGGCTTACAGAAAATCTATGAGCTAATTAGCTTGTTAGAAAGTGGACCAAGAAAAATAAAGTAAACTTAAACCACAGCATCCTGTCAATATTTTGACTGAATTACGCCTCCATGTTTTCAAATATGATTTTAAAATCTCTCAAACATGAGCTAAATGATGGAATGGGAAGGAGGAGGACATTGGGAGTACAAAATATGTAAAACTGGCATTTCTATATTGGATCATGACATTAGGACTTCCCTTCCATAAGTTTTGTGCTAAAAACATTTCTGCCAACTCAATTTCTTGTGTCCTCAAAGACCACCAGAGGAAAACCATGAAGAGGAAAACTGAGAAAAGGCTAAGATTTTTGTAGTTCTTGTCAGTTTTATCTTTCATCTCAGAATAAGATTGATTCTTCTGTTTGGCAGTCATTTTAGAAGATAAACTTGCTCTATTCTGATTT
>NW_010581632.1:515299-553023 GCF_000705375.1 Tinamus guttatus
TATATATATATATATTACAATGATGTAAGCATTTTCTCCAAGTCATTTCTGTAATTTCCCAGTACGTATATACCAAAATTTTCTTTATCTTTTTCTTCTTCCTTGTAATGGCTCTGCCTTCTTTGTTCCTCTTTTCTCCTTCTCTCCCCCATTCTGCCTTGCAGTCTAAGTGCTTTCACTGTTACTTTTGGCTTTGGTCCCCAATTATAAGCTTTAAAGCATTTGTTTTGAAGATGATGCATATCTAAGGAAGCCTAAGCAAAGCACAGATTGCAGCACTGACCTAGATTACTCGATAAACTCAAGTATGCAACACTAACTTTCCTTAAACAATGAAAATAACATGTAGGACTCGTTATACATGTGCAAATTTCCCATACAATAACATTTTAAGTGGGCCTTAAGTTCCAGTGCAGATAAAGCAGATAAAGTTGCTATTAATATCATTAGTAATTACTGTAGAATCATAGAATCATTATGGTTTGAAAAGACCTTTAAGATCAAGTCCAACCATAAACCCTTCAACACCATGCCTGCTAAACCATGTCCCTAAGTGCCTCATCTACACATTTCTTGAACATGGCCAGGGATGGTGACTCTACCACTTTCCTGGGCAGCCTGTTCCAGTGCTTCACTGCTCTTTCCATGTAGAAATTCCTCCTAATGTCTAATGCAAGCCTCCCCTGGTGCAACTTGGGGCCATTTTCTCTTATTCTATCTGTAGTTATTCTGGAGAAGAAACCAATCCCCACCTCACTACAACCTCCTTTCAGATCATTGTAAAGCATGATAAGGTCTCTCCTTATAAATCTAAGGTGGGGGGGAATAGAGAGAGAGAGTTGTACTCTTCTCAACAACAACAACAACAACAAAAAAAAAGAGAGAAAAAAAAATAATACATAATAGTCAAGAACCTTGCAAATTCCCTGGCAAACACCAAACACAACAATGCTGACCTACAAAATGAGCAATACTTGACATTTGAACATTGTGGTTGCTTTATCTGCAAACAAAGACTTCAAGACAATGGCTCTACCTGATATAAAAGGTTGCCAACATGCTTAGGAGGTACAGAAAATACAAACGAGGGACCTAGATTTACCCCAGGTGTGGAACAAATTTGTCACGTTCTTAGCTGTGGAAATACTCAAAATGAGCTCTCATTCAAAAGAATACCTGCATATCTGGACCTCGTAGCCAAGATCCATAGGGTCGTTTGGAGCTGTTCCTGCTTGAAAATCGCTGACATTAAAAGAGGATAGTGTATGGTTCACGAAGCCATGCATGGTGCCATTCTCACTGTACATATACAGGTACACGAGGCGTGGAATGAAGTCAGATGTGAATGAGATCACAAATGCCTAAGCCATAAGAGTAAAAAAATGAGCGCAATATTCAGACACTGTTTAGTTAAAGATATTCATGTCTTTTGTGTCTTGCCCAAACAACTCATGTGAAATAGGGGCTGCTGTATAGGGGGCTGCTTCAGAAAGAAAAAGGGTAGAATGCAGCCCATGGGGACTAGCAATAGGTCCCCATGGCAGTCCCCATTGCAGCAATAACTACTGCAAAAAGCATATTTACTGCTTATCCTTTTGAGCAGAAGGGATATTAAATGTTCCATTTTGGCCAAGATTTCTATATGGATAACCACTTGAACTCTGCAAAATGAAGCTCTCGTGCCCCCCCAGCATCAGAGGAAAGCAAAACATGGTGCTGTTTCCAGTTGCAGTTTGTCCTTGATGGATTGTATAAGCTCTCCTTGATTCATTTAGATGCACTTTCGTGTTCTGTGAACAACTTGCAGTGAATTTACTCTTTTAATGGACTTTTGCCATGCAGTGAGAATTTATGTGTTCAACTCCATCAAGATAAAAGGATGAGCAGACTGAGTTTTTTTTTTTTTTTATGTATACAGAAATATTCCTGTTATTTGGTTATTTAAAATTTATTTTTATAGAAATGTCATCCATAAAATATAACACAGCCAATTCAATTGGCCCTTCTCATTTATTATTATTATGAAACATTCTCACTGGCATAAATCTTATGTAAATGTAGAACAAACAGTACAAAATGTTTTACATTTTTTTTTAAAAAAAATGATAAAGAGGGACAGCAGATAGATCAAAGAGGGAAAAATAACACCAGAATAATGACAGAGAGACTACATCAAAGAAAACAAACAAAGGAATTATTTCTAAAAGAAAAGAGGAAAAAAAGGGCTGCACACAATATACAAATGGTTTGGCCATAGAACAACAGACACGTGTTGGCAAAGTGAAGGGATTTCCCTACTTGGCAAGAAGGTCTTCATGCAGCCCCCAGATGCCAACAGAGGTGTTATGAGCTAACTACATACATTAATGAATATAACAGAAGCAACATGAGGGATAATTGGTACACAAATGGCCAGAAAATGAAGGTTTTCTGTAGAGGAAAAGATCTGATGAAAACTGATATTAAGATGTGTAATTTCCTAGTGGCTGAAGTTGAAATAAATAGCAATATTTTCATCATTTTCCAGAGATGAGACAGTAGACCTTAACATTTTTGAAACCAGATTTTCAATGGAGGGACACTGAACTTAGATGAGCCAAACTAATTCATACCCAGCTGACTATCTGACCCTAAAAGCTTCTGTGGCAATGGATTTTGCCACCAAAATTATGAAAGCTATAGTCTTAGTGATAATATCTCATAATTAGTGAAGTAGGAAGAAAAAGTATTTAAGCAGATGGCTGCGGTCTTCTTTGTTGGAAGAGCAAGACTATTTCATGAAAGCTCTAAAGAAAGCTGCAACAGCTACTGTGTACTGAGTATTATTGCTACTATGCAGACTGCTAATTCTCTCCAACATTCTAAGAATTTAAGTTCTGCCGTTTTCTCTCCAGGATGAGCCAATATGCAAAAAGTATCACAACTTTCAAACAAGCACTGGATCCAACTCCCTAATATTTGAGAAAAACTCTGTATCATATGATTTCACTCAATTTAAAGGATTTAAGTTGAAATAAAACCAATGGAAGAGAATGGAAGAGCCAGACTAATGGGTTAAAAACTTTATCCATGCAAAGTTACTTACATTTATTATGACTGCAAGCTTTCCTATACCTCTGAGGATATTATACCAGATTCCTAAGGAAGGAAACAAACATATAAAGGCTGTTCCAGTGACTGGAATTAGACTAATGACATCTTCAGTTAACAATGTTAGCAACACTTACGATTGTGCCAGAATATAGCTATATTTTTAATAGAAAAGAACATTTTCTAAAAGATTAAAGACCTGCAAGCAAAGGAAGCCCAGGTCAGTTTGACAAAAATTAAGAAGGCAAAAATTAAAAACAAAACAAAACAAAAAAAAAAAACAAAAGAAAACCCTTATCTATGGCTTTGAATAAGCCAGTAACAGAGCACAGCAAAAGCAATGTCATGGTGAAGACAGCAGCACAACAAAATACACCATATTCTCCCATTCTAGGATAACCCTAAAGTGCTGGGATGAGTGCTCAGAAACACTGCTTGCTGTTCACAGTATAAGAAATAACACCAAGCCTGATAACTCCTGGCAAACTTCTTTGCTCTTGACAAGCTCCTCTGTCATACGAATAATTGAGGAGCTTTTTACTTTCCAATAGCCCAGCTAATCTCTGGAACCCAGCTGCCAGGAGGAGCAGCTCCGTGTCTGCATGCGTGCTCATCCCTAGCCGCTCAGCGATACAGGGCAGCCGGCTTTGCTGCCACTGTGCGGCTGTGGAGCCTGCCCAGCTAGAAGGGCTGCAGCTTTCAACCTCCCAGGGTTGACATTCGTGCTGAGTAGGAAGGAATACGTTTACCCACAGACATTCTAGGCTCCTCTCCTTCCTTCCCAAGTGCACTTCTCCAGTTCTGTCCGGAATAATTAAATGCAGAAATTTTTGCTTCTGCAAGACACTTGCTCTGCCAGAAAGAGCTATTGATGTGCAGGACCTTGCAACATATTTCACTATTCCATTGATCATTTTGATTTGCAGAGCGATATTGTTTACTTAATAAAATATTAATCTGAATTTAAAGCACTGCTCTTTCTATTTTGAAAGTAGAGGCTTGCTAAATTATGAGAGCTCACAGCTAAGCCACAGGATAAGTTTTTGACTTGTGCTATAAATACCTGCCTGTTAATGAAAGTAACTCAGCATAATAACATCCTGCCATCAGTCTAGGAATAAATGTACAGGGAGTAACAACAGCAATGTGCACTCACCTATATCCTTTGCTCTGACTGCTACTGGTCTCCTCAGCTCGGTAACAAATTTTTTTGCATCTAGACGTATTTCAATGATGTTGTTCAGCAAAGCAAACAATGGGGCCAGCGGGAAGGATGCAACAAACAAGGTTACAAATCCAAACTGAATAACTGTAAAGGAAAAAAGAAGAAAAAAAATTCAATTGATGTTTGTATTTGTCAAGCGCATGCAGTGTCATGTCAGTGCTATCCCCCAAGACGCTGCTTGCTGGGAGGCTAAACCCTGTTTTTCACAGTAGACGCAGCTGGGGTGACTGGCACTCCGTGAGATGTTTGAGGGCCAATAGCCCCGTTTCCAAAAGCTGGGACTGGTTCGGGCAAGACCAAGTAACCAGAAGGGCAGGATCTAATACCATGGCCTCATGGGTGACCTGGTGCTCTCCGCTACGCACCACGTTACCCTCCAAGCCGGGCAGGGCAGGGGCCAGGGAGGCAGCACGGGGTGAACCACGGCCCCAGCAACCTTCTGTTGGGGGCACGATGAGCAGAGCACATGATTAGGCAGAAGGGCTGCTGTATCGAGGCCTGTCATCTGCTGCCTTCAGGGACCACATGAGGTCTTAGGTGAACGCGATGTGCTCCACCAGGCCGGCTTTGAGCCTGCACTAATCCCCCTGGAAGCTTTCTCTTCTGAAGTTCAAAAAGCCTCTTCATGCCAGCCCAAAGCTGTTAGTGATTATATCTATCTGTTGTCCTGTTAACCTTGTTCATTAGTTTACATAAGTCTTCACCCTTCCTGATGTTAGCCTGCTATATGTATTCAGAGGGAGTGATCTCCAACTCCCTTGATCTGTCATTCTGCTTTCTAAACCAGGACGAGATCTTTTTGGTGCTCTCATAGCAACCTCTCTTCTCCTCCGATCATTCCAGCCGCCTTCCCTGCACCTGTTCCAGTCTGCACTCTTCCCCCCGAGCGTGGGTGAGGAGAGCTCTGCAGAGGGCTCGAGCTTAGCGCCGTCTTACCCCTGCTTCATAAGTGACATTACTGATTCTGTGTCCTCCCTGGGAATAACTTGCTCATGAAATAAAAGCAAACGTGATCTCAGGAGTCACCACATCACGTTTATAATGTGCTCATGCTGTTACTGTTTCAACTCAGTCGTTCTCTTCCTTTATTACTTCCAACTGCTGACGTAACTAATTGGATATATTCTTAGGAACCGATAACATAACCTCATATTTTGTACTATTAAGTTTCAACCCTGTTTCGACTATACGAAACTCAAGGTCACCTGAACCTGCCCATTTTAACTGTACCTGCTATTTTTTGGTATTAATGTGTTCCATTACCCCTTTCTAATATTTTTACCTAGCCTTCTCTGAAAATACTAAACATTATTGCTCTTTTGACTGACCGCTCAGGAACTTCTGATACTGTTGTAAACAGCATTATATAAGGCAGTTCATGTCAGCCTTTCAGTAGGACCAAGTCTGGAGGCAGAAGGAAAATTGCAGTTTTACAGCCTCAGTAATGCCAAGCTATCTTAATATGGAATTTAAGCAATCAAATGCTCAACAAATGAGTTGATTAAAAAAAGTTACATAGCTTGATAGAAAATACCTAACGTATATTGCTATGGCAAGGGATCACAAACACGACATTGCACAATTCCACCAGGCAGCAGCCAGGGGTTGGCTGAAGTGTGCTACAGTCCTAGAGTATACCCTTTAATAATTAAGTTAACATATATCTTATCCACTGTCTACCAAATCTGCAGTTGAAAAATCTCCCAATTAATCAAATTAATTATGGTTTAGAATGTCTCCTTTCCACCGCACTCACTCATTTCCATATATTCAGGGGTAAGTCCAGCGAAAGGCTCCAGGTTATAGTCCACCTCATAACGTTGCTTTTTTTTCACATGCTCTTCATGGTCTAAAGAACGTTGACGCTTTGATTTCATGTATCTTATAAATTTCTTCATTTTTCTGGAAGAAATGGATTGATTCAGTTAGCCTGCTATTCAGGTTACAATGCCATTGCTCAGACAGGTGGATTGATGGTTATTTTATATTAACAGACACAATAAGCTCTATGCATATGTCAGCATTACACTCCATGTTATACCATTGGCTGATAGTGCTGTAGAACTGAACTACTTACTACCTAGAGCAGGCAGAGGCTTATTGTAAAGATCTTTTATGAAGCCTACAAAGCTAATTCATGTCAACAGGCAGCTAATACACACTGTATTGTACACATGGTAAAAAGCCACGTGTACACATATGAAAAACCTTGTGACTTACGGGATGCCAATCTCGAATAAGTTGTTCTGAATCAGCTGCTTGCCCAACATGATGATACTGAGCTGGATACACAACTCCATCAGGCAGCCACCAGGAGCACACTAAAGTGGACAGAGGACATGTAAATCAGAACATCTGCAGCACCGTGACAGTGAAAGGTGCCATTCCCAGGTGCTACAGGCAAGGTAAAATGCAATTACCTCTTCCATGCGGAAGGAGTGGAAAATGTAGACGTAGTCTCCTGGACGTCCAACAAATCTAGAACATGATGGTTAGAATTAAAATCCTCTTATATAACATATTTTTCATAATTGATTCTTGAAGTAAACTTAAAGCAAAAGAGCCAACTTGCAGTTTTTATGGGGTTGTTCCTGTGCCCCCCTCATTCACAGGGGCATCTTTGCAGAAATCAGGTGTTCAGACTACCTGTGGGCACCCATCGCACAGCTGCTTCATTAGCCAGCAGATTTGGATTTAGAGCTTTGGATTTTTTCATGCCGGTTACAAGAGAAGTGCTATTTTCTACCTGATAAAATTAGAGCATGATAAATAGACAATGCCTGATAGAGCTTTATATCTGAATATATGAAGTTAAATTTGGCAAGATGACTTTAACAAATTTGAAACAGCAGAATCATAGATAATTGCTTTATCCCCTAAGGCTGCAGGATTTTTAATCCAATACTGAGGAGTTTTTAGACTACACTCACTATTATCCAGATCTTTTCTCAGATCCAGCTAGAACTGCCTCACAAAAAACACCCCACACCGCACAAGCTGGAATCCTAAATAACATCCTCCAATACTCACCGGCCTTTGAAAAAAGCAACATAGAAAATGGGCGTATAGGCATTGACGAATTTCAGGAGGAAAGCCTTAAAAATCAGACTCTCTTCAAAGTTCTTGTCAGTTTTTGGAACCTCTGGAAATCATATGATATAATTAAGAAACTTTAAAAGATTATCCTACCTGGAGCATTTCAAAATCTTATAAATGTGGACTTTGGAAACTGTCAGTCACCCTTTAAATAAAGGGGTATATATCTTTGTAGTGTTAAACCAATATGGCCTTACTGAGATCAGTGGTAAATCCAGCCAGGATCCTACTGCTCAGCTGAACTGCAATAATAATTCCAATTTCATTTCACATCTGCTGACCTGCACAAACCTTTGCCCATTCTGCAAACAAATATCTGAAAAGTTTTCTGGACCTCTTGTCACTGATGTTTTTGAAAACCATTCAGAATATCTTTTCTATGGTGCTTTCTGCACTTAGTTTTTCATTTCTTAACAAGTCTTATGTCAAAAAAAATAAATTAGCAATTGTGTGATAGAGAAGAGTCCAGCTCAAGTTCAAGATTAGGTACAGGAATTTCTGCTGCATCTATATCATCCATCACTAGGTTAGAGATCAATGCTACCACAGCTGGAAGAAAGACTTTAAAAATAAATCCAAGTCCAGGTACTCCTTGATATTTTTAAGTAACTGGCAAGCATCTGAGTCCTAAATTTGAAATTTATGGATTTGCTTATGAGTTTGACATTAGTCATAATGGCAAGTCCTCTCACTTATAATGGTGTTAACAAGCATACCTGGAGGATTTGAACCTACCGATCTGAGTTAGCCACCTCGCTATGCAGCCGTACACTTCATCCAGAATGATGATGACAACCAAATTGATGATGACGGCAGTGGCAGTGACAGTGACCCTGACGCTTGACCGGCCGGATGGAGTCGAACTGATTGCTAAGGCTGCTGCTGTTGAGATCCTGTATATTATGACTCCAAACACGATAGCAAATGTCAGCCCAACCTGCAATTAAGAATAGAAAAGTGTCTTTTTAAAAAGAATACTACAGTTCCTTCATATTGGATTTAGCAATAATCTTAACAGGATCCCTGATCATATCCCAGCTTAACCGATTTAGTAAAATTCCTTGCAATTAGGATTGAAATTTACTTTGTCATTTCTTAAAAAATAACACTTCAAAATAAAAATTATGCCATTCTAGAGACCTGTGTACTTTGAAAGTCTCGTTCTGTCGATTGTGGTGGTAATATCCATTGCCATGCCCCTATTTCTCTCTCACCACTTTCAGATATTTCTTTACTGGTAGCAGATTGAATTTAGCAAACGAATTGCTTTAAAAGTTTTTTCTATTATAAAACAGTACAGGGTTTGGATTTTTTTTTCTGTGGGAAAAGGCCATTGCAAGCCATATCAATCTGATGGTCTGTCATCCCTTCACTGACATTTGTATCAATTCTATTTTAAACTTTGACTCGGTAGCATACATTTCAGATGTTCTTACCATGAAGATAATGCCAACAAAGTTGGTGAAATAGGCTGGAAAACGATCCTTCCACGTGAGTTTTTCTTTATCAGTCTAAAATTTGTAGAAAAAAAAATTGAAATTAAACAAGCACAGAGCAGAACAAAAGATCTCTCCTATTTGTGCATATGACAAAAAAAAAAAAAAAAAAAAAAAAAAAAAAAAAAAAAACAGAGAGAGAAGAACTACAAATATACAGCCAGTTAGCAACCACAAAGATGCAGTGTTTACAGTTACACTTTCAAACAGGAAAACTGTTTACTCCATAGCTAGGTTCAAGTTGGCCAAGCATCTGCACTGTGAGCAGAAATCAAACAGCTTTTTCTAAACACCCTTTGAAAGAATTGTGCAAATACTCTGTCATCTGTGAAATAAGATGTCTTCCACTGTTAAATACCTCCCCCTCCTTCCCTCCTTTTTCCCTGGAAAAATTCACCTCCCTACCCTTTTCCTTTGCAGGTAATATTTGAGGTCTGCATTTACACAACTGGTGCCACTGAAATACAGGTTGTGTGTGTGCTGGAAACACGCAGGATCAAAGGCCCATGGGTTAGGGAAGATTTTGCTGTGACACAGACTTCGAATTGCTTCATTTGCAGTAGCCTGAAGCACCCAACTGTCCACACTGCACTTGGCAGAACGCTGCAATGGGCGTTAATCTGGACCGGTAAAAATACCCTTTGTGGGATATCCTAAATGCAGTCAACCATTCCTTGCTTTGCCCATTCTTGGAAATGGGAATTGCTTGAGTACGGGAAACTCCTTTCAAATGATCTGCTGACAGAAGGCAACACACATACTGGATGTAAAATATTACTCTAAATTCTAAAAATATTTTTCTAAATTCTATTCTTAACACATGCATGTTATCTCAGAGAGGAGCAAGCAACGTTTCAAGCACACAGCCAATGCTCCAACACAAAGCACAACATCCATCCAGCCTTTGGAAGCCAAGATTAGCCAAGCAGTGCCATTCCCAATGCACAGAAATGGTGACTAAGAGGGTGCTGAAGGGGCTGAGGAGGGACAAAAGCTCCAGGACTAAAGGTGAATACTACACAAAGAAAGGTTCAACCGCTAAAGTTTTTTTGTTTGTTTTGTTTTTCAAAAACAATTTGAATCTTCCATAACACTCAATTTGGATTTCTTCACAAATTTGATTTAAAAGTACCAATTTCACCCCACTCATGGCTGTCATAACTGTTTGTCTCCATTTGTTTGCTGTCTCTTCTGGAAAATACCGATGCTTCTGATGGCAGGTAAAGGAAACAGAAAAGGATTGTGCAACACAACGTTACAAAGCACTGCTAAATTAATCTCTATGTTCTCTACTGAGTTGGTGAACACATTAGTTTAGCAACAAGCAAATGTTATGTTAGTTTGCACAGTGCTTCATGTTTTGGCTTTAGGCTAACAATAAAACATCAACAATAAACCTCTCTCCTTGCCCCAAACCCTTTGCTCAAGATTTGGAGCTCAACCTGACCTAGCAAAGCATTTTCTTCTTTTCACTTAGGATTGCAACTTTTTTTCTTCATTAGGATGTGCAAAGGACCCCTGAAAAGTTTGTCTTTAAGAGTGACATTTATTTTATGGACTTTTGAAGAAAAAAAAAAATGAAGAATTTCTATGTGGCTTTAGTAGTTTTTCTTTAAGATCTCTCTATTGTAAGACAGCTACTGAATTTGAACTTTAACAGTCTAGATGCAAAGAAAGATGATTACTGCGTCTTTCATAAAGACTCATTTTCTCATGTTTCCCAAATTAGTAACATCAAAATTGAACAGAGCCCAAAAGTTATAAATATATATATATTTAAGACTCCTCCTCCTCTCCTAATTGCTCAATGTCCATATGCCAATATTTTGAGGCTATGACTCATTAATTGTCCAGTTATCCTACAGTCTTTAGCACTCAAAGCCTGAATTCCTAATATACCAGAAACAGCAGGTTACAGATGTTTAATTACAAAGAATCTGTATTCGAGCATTATTTATCTACCACGCGCAAGCATAGCAACCCAAAATCTCTCTCTGCAAGGATTTTAAAAGTAATGCTGTAAGTAAGATATTCCACTCTACACCAAAAGGCTTGTGCACTGCATTTATAAATAAACCAGAATAGCTCAGTATCAGCTTTGTAGCATCCTTTAAGAGCACTCCATTCCTGAAGTATAAGCACATGACAAACCAGACATTTAATTCAGTGCCAATCCAGTTTTATCTATGTATGATGTCTATTATAGCATACTTGATGTTAATATGGTTACTGCAGTTATATTTTAATAGGGCTTTCTCACATCTAACGCCCTAGTTTTGGCCATGGCTCCGTGTAGCTGTTCGAATCACCAGCAACAGACACAAGAATATCTGCCATCACCTTGACAGAGGTTGTTTAAGCAAGAGCATTTACTTCTCCGCTTAAATATGTGGTTGGCCACACAAACAGCTGAATTCTTGCAAGTAAGGGGGAGGTAGCCTTGAAACAAGCATTTGGGGAAGACCAGGAGCTTTCTCAAAGTGTTACAGCCTTCTCAGGGGAACTGCCCTGCACATGAACAGGACAGGCAGTACCTCTCTCATGGCCATCGAAAGGAACAAATTAAAGTCAAGAGAGGGATCCCTTTTGCTTTGCCGAATAAGGGAAGTCATGTTTTTAAAAGGTGGAAAGATATACACCAAAGCAGGAATTTAGCAAGGAAATTGGTGTTAACACTCCTAATTAATGCTAGAGCAAAAATACCTAGGCATTAAAAGAGCCACATTCAAGTTTATTAGCAAAACATTCAAGTGTTTGAGCAATTTCAAAGTTCAGACAGCGTTTGGTGATGTACATTTCCGTGAAAAGGCAAAAGCAAATTGTAGAGTTCTACCGGAAAAATTAGAAGGACTCCATGGGCAGTTGCCTCACACATTCACTTCAACTGGAATGCGTACAGAACCTCACACTGTATCCCCAATATTAAAATAAGGACCTCATGAGGATGCGTGCTAGCAAGACGGAAGAATATGTCTAAAGACATTGGAGTTGCTCAAAACAGCATGGCTTAAAGTGTTCTCCAGCAGTTTTCTTCAACTTTATTCCTTAGCCTAGTAGGAACTTCCATTCAATCAGGCTAGATTAATTATCTTAAAATATGCTTCTGCATACTGTTATTGAAGACATACTTATTACATTACATGCTATATAGATATTTCTAGAATCTACTACCAATAAGCTACAATTGAAAATATTTGCAATTTAAAACCACTATGCCTCTCCCTTTTTTTTTTTGTTTGTTTGTTTCTTTTCTTTTTCCCTCCTCCTGGGAGAGGGCTGCTAAAATTGGTCTTTTTCAAAGCTTTTGATAGGTCAAAAAAAGAGTATTTAACCATACCTCTTTATGTTTGTATTCTCTTCTCAATGATTTTTCTAAAACTTTAGCTTCATATTCTGCTCTTGGATGATCCTATGAAGTCACATTCAAGAAAAAGCAAAATTATTTTCTCTGTCAACTATATATGAATGAATAGTAGGCTGCTTTCCTGATATTTCTTAAGTTTTTCTAATTTTATTCTAATTTTAATTTTATTCTAATTCAGCTGAGACATCATTTAAGTCAATTGATAGTTATCTGTAGATAGTTGAGTGTAGATTAAAGAAAATGTAAAAATACCATAACATTCTAACTTCTACAGCAGAAACAATTAATCTGCGCTTGCTATCAAACACCTGTACATGGTATACAGGTGATACATCTACCTTATGTAGATTAAGTTTAATACATAAGAGTATACAGCTGAACTTGCAGAAAGAGCATACCAAAGCACGTGATATGCTTGATTTTCAGTGACTTTTATTTTTGATAGAAGAGATTTTATATGTTATTGACTGTATTTTCTGTGATCCTCAGCTCATAAGGGAAACTTAGCTGTAAAGCATGCAGCAGTGGGAACCCACACAATTGCCAGCTGGTTTTAAGATGGACCTAGTTTAGATGTCCTAGTCCTGTCTTTGACAACACTCACATATTACCCATATGCATTAGAGGAGAGGATGTAGGAAATATTCAGAAACACAGAGACAGCTAAAGGATTCAGAAAGTGCTCAAAATTATACATTGGGTGGAAAATAGAATGGACCTGAAAAAGAAGTCTGAAAAAGTAGGAAGAGTGTAAAGGAGAAAAAAAAACAAGAATCAGTGGAGTTCTAAAGAAAATCTGATGCTAGAAAAAGAAAAGGCTGACGTCAAAAGATGTTTTTCACCAGTAGACTTAATAAAAAAGGTAGAAGCAATTAAAAAAAAGTTTTCCAAACCTTGACTGCCTCCTTCAGGAAACCAGAAAAAATCCATAAAAAAGCAAGAGAAAAAAAACACACACAAAATTTTGATTACTGAGCTGTTGCACATTATATTGCATTTACATTTTAAAAATCACATGAAAATAAATCATAGGGTACAGTGGATGTCTAGATATTACCCTAGGAATTCAGGGTACTCATGCTTTAAAATGATGATGGCACCAACTTAATCACGAAAAGCAGAAGTAGGATGTGGTTAAACTCTCTGCTGGCCTCAAGATTGTATTATCTACAGCTGCCCATACAAAGTAAAGAATAAAATATACTTTATTAACAGCTGCTGCCTTTGGTCACACAATGGTGTAGCTGTGTTGAGCTCTGAACTCAGACATGAAGGAGATCACCACTGGAAAGATACAGTTAATCCTTTCCACTTTCATGCACACTAACAACAAGTTACCAAAAATAAAAGGGCTCCAGGAAGTAAATCCCCATATTCGCTCCCAATAGAGCAGCAAAGTGCATGGCACAGAGGTTGCATCCATGGTGTGCCTCTGCGTATTATGGTGGGGATGTATATGCTAAGAGGAGACAAATCTAGCAAAAAGATTAACTGACTGAATATTTTCTCTTTTCTTTCTAGAACTTCATTCATTCTTAACATCCTTTTTCATACAGATTCAGTCCTTTTTCCTTTCACATAGTTTAGCATATTAATATACATCTGGCAGGGGTTTCTTTTGACACATGCAAAAAATACCACCTCCACACTTGTGTTCCTCCCAGTGCCCCAAACCCACATGTCTGGCAATACTTTCTTAGATATTTGCCAAGTCAGGGATTGCTCCTGCATCATTAAAGTTAATGGGATTTTTTTGCTGTGCTTTTTTACAATGCTGTAACTTTATCAACTTCAATACGTTTGTTGCTGATTTATGGCAGCGCGAGCTGAACGAGGACCTTGGTTGTTAGCACCTTGTCTGCAGCCAGGCACTAATGCATGAGCTGTATATTCCAAGCCTGCACTGCTAGGTGTGACCTAACTCCATATTGAAAAAAAAAAAAAAAAAAAAGATTTTGTGGCTCTCCAATTATGTTTCTAAGGCAACAGGATGAACTAGTCATACCCTTGCTATAAAAGCCTCAAATAGTTCACATACAGGATTTTCCTTTCTTTGACATGATGGAATAGCATGGCAGGAGTATTCCATGAAGCAACGTCTAGCAGTTCTAAGTAAAAAACTATTTATAATACAACAGTGGAAGTCAAAAAGTCAGAAGTTAAGGAACAAACCTCCTCCTCTTCAAACCCAGTCAGGTCCCACCTGTAGTTGAGACGCATCTGCTTTCTCTTCCAGTGTTCCATGAATGTCGCAGCTGCAACAACAGGTTTTAAAACAATTATTTGGACATTTTATAGAAAGCCTTTGAAACCGTATCAGCCTGGGTTAGCCCTTACAGACATAAGAAGAATTCTATGAACAGGCACACTGGCCAAACTCATTTCCACTGAGGCTGGTGCAAATTTGAAAGGTCTCAGCAGGTGTGATACTGTGTGATGCCCAGGACCAGCTTAACTTTGCTCCATTTCTGTCACTCTTTTATTCAGCAGTAATGTCTATCTGGGAAATACTGATATAGCTTGCACATGGGACTAACAATGTCATTGGTCTTGATCTATATATAAATCTATCCATAAAATTGAACAAAATTGACTCTTATTAATACTTTGTCTAGCATATTAAAGCAGCTATATTTCTGTATGTGTGCTTTTAGTGGCATAGTTATGTCCTCAAATATATTAAGGCAGAATATTTTATATTGTTATAATTAAATTCATCTAACGCTTACAAGAGTCTAGTTAGCTCTAAGAGTCACTCCCAGCGGACACATTCATGCCAGCATAAAACCTGCAGGTGGGCAGACAATTCAAGAGGAAATCTTTAATGCTTGTTTAGCATTCAGAAAAGAAACATCATTAAAGCAATTCTCGAGTCGCAACAAACACTCCTGCCCTGTATTGGTCTATCTGCCTCTGAGAGGGAGGAAGTTCTCAGAGGACGTAGTTAGATGCTGGGAATACACCAGTGCTGTATAATAAATAAGCAGTTATGAAAGAGGCAAGTCTACTGGGAAACGGGGGCCTCTAGGGAGCCCTTTGCAGTAAGTATAAACAGATGTTCTCAGAAACATCTGCCGTCACGCTCAGAGAAACCGAGGCAGGAAGAGGGAACAAAGTTGAAGGGATAGGGAAGGACACAGTGACGGCTGGAGCCAGGTTATGGTTATAGCACCCGATGAGTTTCCCTAGGAAAACTAAGTGCAAAGCTTATAAAACTGAGCCCCTTCACAAGACATGTTCCCTGTATAGCAGTATTGTCACAGTTGTATCTTAGGAGAGGTTGTGTCTCCTGGAATCCTGGAATTGCCTCCCCTTTTCTCACCCCGGGAGTGCCTGCACTGTGGTCCATGGTTTCCATGTCAGGGAGAAACATACATTGTTTTTAGCGCTACTAGGAATCGTTTTACAGCATCGACTTACCAAAACGTAATATGAAAATATTACGCCTGAAAGGCAGCCAGTTATTAGCTCATTGGAAAAGCAGGGAGGGAACGCAGCAGGTATAGGGCAGCAGCAGAGCACTGCGTCTTTGCCAGCTCTACCTGCGTGTCCAGATTTCCCTTGGGCCTATACACAGAGCTGAAAAAATGCAGGAGGTTATTGTCCATCGGGATTCTTTGGGATTTTTAATGCCTGTTCGTACCAAAACCTCAGCTCTACCCCTTTGGAGAAAAAGCCAGTACCGTTTGAGATGAGGCTAGACCAGGTCAAACCTGGGACAGGCTGCTCTTTTGGGGACAGCAGCTTGTGCTGTGGTCTATGTTTAGCAGTGGACCAGTGACAGAGGCCTGATTCTGTGCTAAAGGTGCTTTAGCTTGTGTGACTGCAGTTCCCCAGAACATCTAAATACTTTTATCATAAAAAGAAAGCCTGGCTGGGTGGCTGCTCACGATACCCTTGAACTTGGAATGATTTCCCACTTATGTGAAGAAGTTCGAGTCACCCTAATAGATCACTTAGGTTCCCTCTGTCTCCTTTCTTCAGCTGTGCACGAACATGATACAACTTTTCCTTAACTGTGGTGGTGCTCTGGAACAACACTGGAGAATATGCATTTATCTACATTTAGAGATAACCCTTTTTTTTTTCCAGGATATTATTCCCTTAAAAAGTAAGGTGCTAAATAAATAGCATCAAATATAAAAATCAAATATAAAAATTGTTTTGACAAAGCCTTTGAAAATGATGTTTATGCAAACACAAATTCATTTTTCTTTAAAAAAAAGTCCTGTTTTACTCAGCTCTGACTGACTTTTTTGAAGTCATAATCATTTTAGATGGTATTGCGCCAAAATAAAATTTTATATTGACCCAAAAGATCTCAAGTGATTTTGCTTTCCCTCCTAAAAAAGCATTTATTTTCATTCTCTTACAGAAAGGGTGATAACATATTCCCAGAACTGCACTTAAAAATGAGGTGATTCCCATTCCAAAGCTATCTCAGATATAAAGCCTTATTCTACACAGAGCTTCAGATGACAGGAGATCGGGCGAAGGCTCCTGTCTTTGCCCAAAAATGTCAAAAATGGAAGGAGGGACCTATAAATCTCTGTTAAGGAAAAGGAGTCCAAAGAGTAATACTGTTTGGCAAGAGAATATTGTGTTTTGAGATCCACATAGGGTTCACAGTAACAGTAAATGAGAGGGAGAGAAATTGATATTTGATTCTCAGCATGAGCGAATCAGACTATTTAAAGTCTCTGACATGGCATCCGGTTTCGAGGTATATCACATTTCTTCATATATGTAATGTGGCACGATGCTCTTTAAGGCAGCGATGATCTTTAAGACTCTGCTGCAAAGCTGGTTTAGTTCAGCTAGAACAAGTGAAAACTCAAGCTATGTTTTTAGGATTAAATATAATCCAAGCAGTTTTTTTGAACAAGTTTACAGAAAGGGCAAAACTCCTCTCATGCCGCTCCACAAGTCTCATACAGGACGTGACTGAGGAAGAGCCCCGGCAGTGCCAGGGCTCCGAGTGACGCTCCAAGGGGACCTGCTGCTTGGTAGCTTCCCCACGGAGCTTCCCCATCTCCTGCCTGCAGTCAGGGGTGACATTGTGACAGCAATGCCAACTATTAAAGGGCCTTGATAACCATCCCTGTGCCCTCCATGGCCATCCCTGAACACACGGGGTTAATATCTTCTGAAGGTTTTACAGATGAGAAAAGCAACAGAAAGTTTAAATGACCTCCTCAAAATACAGGGACAGACTGCATCTGAAAAACACCTGAAATGCTACAATTCCAGGTCCCCACTTATGATGGCTGTTTCTTGATAAACTTAATTGTGTCTCAGAGCTCACTCAAGAATCAATCATGGTTTGTTCTGAGATGCTAAAGGCCATTACACTTCCCTGCTGAGTCCTCTCTTCAGCCCAAAAGTACATTTAGAACATTATAGGAAAAAAAATGTATTAAGTGGAAGCTGGCTCTGCAAATAGATTTTGTTGGCAAGCTATGCAATCCCCTTAATGAAATTTTGACATACCACACAGCAGTTTTATGACAGATGCTTAACAATTTCATTTGATATTCATCTTGAGCAGCTTTTTGAATTTTTAGCTTTCAGTCCAGAAAATAAATTTTGAGGTGACGGTTTCATGGGAAGGGAAAAAAAAATAGTTCTTTATATAATTAACTGAGTAGAAATATACTGCTTTATCTCTCTTGTTTTTTCCTGTTGTACTTTAAATAATTAAAAACTTAACGTCAAGTCATATATCTTCTTACCCCAGAGAGCCATGAAGACGGAGAAGAAGACAGTTGCAGGGTTATCAAACAGATGACTTGCACGAGCAGTTGCACAAGCAGAGCTCATTTTCCAGTAACTGCACGTTCTGTCACACAAGGGACACATGGTGATATTGTTCCTCTGGTCACACATTTCCATACTGCAACAAAGCAACGAGACAGGCAAAAGGCAAGGTCAGCATAGCTCATCTTCCATGCTCCCACAGTCTCTTCTGGAAGGCCATTCTCCTCTGTACAGCACCCATTTTTGAACGCACAACTGGTCTCTGGGACCCTCTACAAAATGCTCGTTTTCTATGGCTTTGTACATCTTGACCCCTGTGAACAAGCCTGTGCATAACTCACAACACCATAGGGGCTAGACTCCTCAAGCAAGACTGATTTCTTGTTCCATTCCAGCTAGTATTTCAGTAATAGACAGAGTAACTGTGTCAATAGAAATACTAGGAGGTGTGTAAGGCATCTTTTCATTACAACATCTTGCAGTTTTTTTTAAAAAAATCTTATTTCAAAACACTAATTACAGAATAGAACTTTTAGATACAAAGGAAGTAGGGAGTAACAAGGCTCTGGAGCACATCATCTCTATACTCCATTGATGCAATTGCGACAGCAACACTCCCTTTAACTTTCTCCAACCATTGGATGCAGTATAAAGCAGCCCAAACAGAGAGACGTGTCTAGTGTCTGACATCCATTAATCTGCTTTGTTATTCATTCTTTATGGTGGTAGTTCATTCTTTATGGTGGTAGTTCCATATCTACAGCTGATAATGCATGTAGGACTAAATGTAAAAGCACAGGGTATTTAAAATATTATGACACAGACTTATTGAAGAATTGAAAACAATCAAGATTTTGCTAATCTGACTGAAATTGCCTGTTTTAGATATATCTTCATTTACCTCTATGTCATGCAATATGCTCCACTGTTTTATGATGGGAAGCATCAACACCTATCATTAGCAGCATTTTGTTAGTTTGGTTTAACATGGACTTACGTGGTGATATGAGTTAGAAACAGAAGCATTTGGTCTTGTTGTTTTACCTTGGTATATTCTCATCCACGGTAGCACAGCCATAAAGGAAAACAATAATCCCCACAATTGAAGCTGGAATAAGCATCTGTGTATAAACTCCTAGCCAGGCAAAATATAGTCCAATCTTCTCTCCAAAGTATTTTCTGAAATACATTAAAGGAAAAATAAAAAAGAGGGAAAAGAAAAAAATAAAAAATGTTTCCTACTGCTTAAAATATAACAGGGCTAAAATTATGAATCACAGCTGGATTAAGCATGGATAAATTAAGATCTGATGACCTGTGGGATTTTTTCCTCCCAGAGGACTTTCTTTCTCATGATGCTTGGAGTTAATCTAGTGATTCAGACACCAAGAAAGCCAGTCATTTCAACTTGTATTTTCTGCTTTTCAGCTGTGTAAATTAATATCTTCAGATCTCCTGCGAGAGCTAATCATTTTAAAATAGCATCTTATTTTCCTTAACATATTTACTCCACAGAGTCTCAGCTCTCAGCATGAGCAAAAAGAATTCTTTGAGAATACTGAAGCCCTGCACTCCCTTAAGCACCTAAAACTTATGCAAATCCTGCAAACTTTTGCACAACAAGGGATGTAATAACTTGTTTCTGAACACATGGAAATTTTGTGATTTTCTCTAGAAACACAAGGATCTTTCCATTCTCAGGAGTCCCTTGGGGCAGCAGCCAAGGACAGATTCACGTGCAGGTACGTCAGCATGCGCGACGGAGCATCTGTTCACATAATTCCAAAAACTTCCTCGTGGAAGCACAGAGTTACGGGCACAACTCTCACCTCACCAGGTCAATGGGCTGATATTTATAAAAGACTCCATAGCTCGCCCACTCCTCACACAGGAGCTGCAAAATAGAAAGAAGGGCAAAAGCTAAAGCACTTTGAACCACCAAGAGGCTTCTCCTCTTGGTCAAACAAACAGTGAGCTCATGATGCGATCTCCTCTCACCACTTAGTGGTTTCGACACATAACTCAGTCTGCCTGTATGTGCATCCTGCATTAAGCATTAAAATCAAAGTTGATGTTTTGGCATGCTGTAACACGGCAATGACTTCTGGTGCATTAAAAGGCTCTTCAACAACAGGGCTGATAGATGGCTACAGCAGAGACAAGGAAGGCAGTCCTGGTTTTATGATTTGTAGCAGGTATTTAGCAGAACGGATGTGAAGGATGAATATGCCTCAAGTTGTTAGACAGAACAAAACTAGAATAAACTGGTTTGTTTTAGCTATACTAACATTCAGCATCCATCAAGAGGGAATGTGCAGAAGTGCCTTGAAGGCCGCATATAAGAGCTGTTCTGATGAATGTGATGATTTCCGCTCATCTTTTTGGTTAGGATATGGGCCAAGGAAAACAACGTTAGTCATTTATAAAATATAATCCCTCACAAAAATAGGTTCTACCAAGACATTTGATATATCCTTTACTCTGTAAAATATATAAATAGCATTTTTCAGATCCTCTTTTTTTTTTTTTTTAAATTCAGATCAACAGAGTGAACAAGGAATCAGCACACTGGCCCATCACCATAACAGCTTTGGATCTAGTAGCAAATGCATCTTTTTGGCTTCTCCTGTTTTGACCCAGCAACATGAATTAGCTGGCAGGATGTTCCTGGACAGATTACTAACCATGAAGGGACATGCTTTGATGGTCACTTCTGTTTTCACAAATTCACCTGACAACAAAACCTTTCTCTTCTACTGCTCTCTCAAATGTAGAAGCACGAACTCATTATTACTGAGCTCTTTCTTTTCATAGACTGCTGGGCAAAAAGAGCAAAAAGCAGATGGGCTATGAAAAATTAGACAGAGTTAGTGGGAAATTCTTTGAAGTTCTAAAGCAGGTAAAAGTTTTAAATTTTGCTGTCAGCTAGCCTTTTTTCTCTCTCTCTTTTTAATTATCTGTGATTTTAATTATATTCAGTGTAAGTGTACCTATTCTAAATGCTGCCAGCAAAGGCAAGGTTTTCTTCTAGCAACAATCACATTATTATTTAACATTACACTCTATCCTTCAATATTTATTGTGCATATGTAAATAAAAACAAATTTAATTTTAGCTTCACAGTTACTTCACAGTAATTTCACAGAAACTTCACAGTCCAGAAACTACTCCTAGATCATCACTTTCTAAACCACTATGGCTTTATATTCTTGACAGATAAAGATACAACAGGGTAGAGTCATTATTTACTGCTTGACTTACAGATGGGTAAACTGTATAATGCTTTTGAGTCTCTTACTCTAACAATGTTTAGAAATCTGGTTTTCTACTGGCAATAACACTTTGCCACATTTACTGTATATTTACTATTGCTGTGCTTTAACATACCCCTTTAAAAAAATTTGCAATTCCCATGAAAAAACCATGGGAATTTTATGCAAATAAGATGAAGCAATGGAGCTTCCAAAACTAAATATGCCAGATGGCAGAATTTCAAAAACAAGGCTAGTCACCCTTAATGAGATTTGAAACACTGAGGTACTGTTCAAAACCCCACCCAGTCTGCCCTGAAAAAAAAATAAAATTCAGATTGAGGAAGAAATGAATGAAGAAACTGGAAAAGCAGCAACCACTGGGTGGACTACTACCCATGTATTAGGTAGAGCGTCTCAGTGGGAATGTCTTATCCACATCCCAAGGAAGGTAAGAATCTCTTACCTCCTTGCTTGGGGTATCTGATCTTGGACCTAAATGTGCGGGGGCAAATGGATACTCATTCTCATTTTACCTTGTCAAAAGCCTCGATGGGCTCCACCATCAGCAGTCAACCTCATCTGAGTCATGGGAAACCAAGAGAAAAATTTGATTGCTCTGTGCTCAGAAACTGTGACCTGCAGCCACAACCTAAGAAACTCTCCACCAATTGCTACCACAACCAGGCAAGCCAGTGTTCATCCCTGACACAGAGAGACATATCAGACAGGACAACAGTGCTCAAAGTCAGTAGGTTATTTTATCATGATAGGGAGAAACTTGACCTACATCACCCTCCTGCATTTCTTGAGTGAGATTAAAAAAAAATCATTGAAAATTTTGTTTTTACTCTTCTTCCAAATATACTGAGATCTTTCAACCATGTTTCCTGCAGTTCAGGATCAACTATCTATATCTGGGGTGCAATTAATGCTTTAGGACACTTCAGCATTCATGTACACTTGCTGAGATGATCCTTTTATTATTTGCTTCCTTTTTGCAGTCCAGAATTGTACTGAAAATTAGATCCTTTTTCTGTGACCTAAGCAGAAGCTTGTCAATATCACAGGAAGATACTGAACTAAGGAGGTTTTTGCATCCCTGCCGTTTTTTTAAAATTTGTACAGCACTCCAAATGTAAAGATAACATAGAAGTTTGTAGTTAAAATACAAATAAATCTCATTTTTCCTGACATTTATCAGGCTGATATACAAAGCACAGCTTCAAAGACATGATTATAGGAGATGAGTACACTAGCCCTAAATATTTACTTCATTTCTATGCCTCAAATCTTTAATTTTGTTATGAAAAAGGCACGGCCTGGCCTAGCACTTGATTAGATTAACAAAAGCTTGAAGAAGCCAGAAGAAACATGCCAAAACATGCCAGAAGATTATTTGAAGGAACTACAAGTCAAAAGCCAAGCTAAACATTTGAAAACACACAATGAACTTGTGAAATAAGTGAATATGTGAGGTTCTGCAAGTTAGTAACAGAGATGATAATCCAGGTGCTTTGAGAAAACGTGGACTACCATACCATTTTTGAGCAATGTACTGCCTAATAATGAAATTATATATATGTAGTATTTTTAACATAAATTAGAGGGAATAAAAAAAATTAAAAAAAAAGAAAGAAAGAATGTGAAAAGCTGTTCCCAGACCTGAAAAATCAGGAACCTAGGTGAGGAACCTGGAGCTCAGCTTTGCCACTAACAGAAATAGCTGGCTTCGGGCAAGCCACTAACCTTAAGGCCCAAGAGACCTTTAATTTTGGGTGCCTATTTTTATATGGCCAGCTTAGGGGGCTTCAGAACTGCTTTTCACATGACCTGAGTTCATACTTTTCTACTGTCTTTGGAGATGTGACCACAAAGCAAGTCTTAAAGGCAAAGTTAGTGTTTCAAGCCCTAGAGCTCAGCACATATAGAAGCCAAATTTATTAATTTTTCCTGAGAGAACTGGTCTCACTCTCTCTGCTCCAGGTATTATCTGCTAACCAGGAAAAAAGAGACATGTCTTCTAAAGAAGAGTGTAATTGAAAGTACATACTTCTGCTTTGACTTTATAAAGTCAATCCTTCTGCAAAGTGTAGACAATTTCTTTACTACAGCAATCAAATGTCTTTTCAGTACATCGACAATTAAAAAAAAATCCATTTACTACAAAATTTAAGATTTATGTGAAAAGGGATATGCATGCATCAGTACACATCCATTGGGCAGGCTCAGGTTGAACAGAACCTATCAGAACTTACCTGAGATACAGGAGAATTAACACTTACCACAAATATGACAGTCCTTATTCCTCCAATCATTTTTTTAAATGTTTTTGATTCCCTCCTTGCTCCTCCTCCAGCCTGATTCTGCCCCTCCCACTCCAAACTGGCAAATTATTATTTCACCAGAAATTGAAGTGCTTAAATTAGAGCTCTCTGTGGTATAAAGCAGGATTTACATCACATACAGATATAAGACTATGGGTGATTCTTCTGATTCTTATCAGAAATGACCTGAAATCAAACCACTCCAGCTTTAGGAGGAGTTGTATGCAAATGCTATGAATACTCTTACCAATATGGAGAGAAAGGTACCTTTATCAGCATGGTAATTTATACATATCAACATTGCATTCCACACTGGTACATATTTAAGCACTGAAAAGTACTTAAGTACTACTACTGCATGTCATTTGGTGCATTTTCATGGTATTTTCTGTTAAATCTTGACAAATTTTCAAATTCCAACAGGTGACTTCAGGCTGAGACACTTGTAAACATGCAGAAAGCTCTTATTTCAACTTACTTTTCTATCATTAGGTTCAACGTTTTCACCTTCATAGTCACCCTTAAAAAAAAAAAAGAAAGAAATTTGTGCCATCCAGTGAGTCACACTCAGAGCTGCTATGCATCCTGCATACCCATGTATTCTCCTCACTTAATGCATCAAAAACAGAAAAGCAATCTGTAAAATAATGCTGTATTTTAGGACTTCATTTGTCATAGCACACTTGGTCTTCTGTCATCAAGCACATTAAGAAAGAGTAATAATGCCTGTCATGGGGGGGAAAAAAAAAGGAATGAATAAGTGATAAAGGTGGCCTAAAAATGTCAAGGGAAAGGATGTGGTATTTCCGTGGCATTTGGGGTTCAGCTCAGTCCACTTTAAAGAGAAGTGCCCAGCAGGGAGCTGATCCATATCCAGGCTCTCCAAACATTTAGGGCTGATTAGATTGGAGCTATTATTTTTGATTTTATTATTATTATTATTATTTTGATTATTTGGATCTATTTTTAAATACAATAAAGGAGTAAACTAAGACAATAAATAAGTTATATATATCAGTGGCTGTCTAAAGCTGTTAGACAAGCACATGCAGAGCAGTTTATTTAATGGGTCTGGATTTTAAAATTATATTGCTGTAATTTAAGAAAATATGCCTGACATCCACAATAAACATCGGGTAGGCAAAGAGCCTGTTTTGATCCAAGTTACTCTCAGATGAAACGTTTATGACTAATGTAAAAGTTCCAGCATAAAAATCTGTGAAAAGAAGAGCAGAAATTTAAAAAGATATATTGCATTTCGGCACTCTTGTACTTGCAAACTCTGGAAAAGTATCTGTAAAATCTGCATCATGTTCAGTATTTTCTGTTCACTTTCCCAACTCACATTAACGCTGACATTAGCTGATGTGGCATCCCCTTGGCACTCCCAAGGCGACTCCCTTTCCGTAAGGGCCTGGTTGGGAATGCATGTTTTCCAGGCCTACTCTCACCTTGGAATTATGAGCAAAGCTTCATCAGCACACAACTGCTGCCCATTTACCACTCTATGAGAGGTTCTATTTGGGAATCCCAAACCCTGGTAATGAGGGCCACCAAAGCTCTCTGCTTGTCTCCAATCCTCAGTAGGAGCTCTCCGTATCAATGAACGTTACATTATAACATATTTTGACATCTTACCCAACTGATCAAAAGTGGATTTCAACAACTAATGAAGTTGAGTAACATCTTGCCTTGTGAAAAATGTCACTTTGAATTCTACCTCTTTTTTTTTTCCCCCAGTGGCTATGGATCACACAGACACAGTCACTGACATCTCCTTGCTTGCAAGGGAATGCCAGAGAGCTTCAGATCAGGAAACTAGCCATAGAGATGCCAGAAGTGCCACAGAAGTAAATACTTATCGTAGTAGTGATGCCAGAGTCCTTGGGAATGGAAGATCAAAAGCTATCACAAGTATTTTGTTTGCTAAGCCACTAAAACAACTCTTTTGATGTGTTTGTAAAGCACCACTTGTGATCATCATGGGTAGAACAGAGGTAATAAGTTTATTAAAAGCAAGTACAGCAGCCTGGTTATTGCAGTCATGCATCCTGAACACTAATATTTGGGATGATGCTGTTAGTACATAACAAGTTAAGGATTGTAAAATACATTCCAAGATCACTTACATCATGCAAAGGATATGCAGCACTGTAAACTCCATTGGCAAGCAGGCTGGTGATCCCTTGAAAAATAAAGACATAAGAGTTATTCACAGCTTTGAGGTTAGAGAGTCTCACTTTATCCTCCTTCCTTGAGATTCCACTCAAAATAACAGTCATTTGGTCAGATAGTGATTTTTCTGCCATCTCATTCCTCTCCATGTAGTTCCATTTTTAATCATATAGGTTATTAAACATGACTCATTTTATGAAATGGAAAACTGCAGAGAGCAAGAGGAAGTCATATATATTTGAGGATCAAGTATTAGAAGCCAATGACTTGGAATTAGTCATTATAATAAATTACATTTTCTGAAAAGTCAGTTTGATTTAAGGGCAAGCCTGCAGATTTGAAAGTGTATAGCAGAAGGCTCGATCACAACGATATGGCTGGAATTGATGGCATACAGGAACACTCATACCAACTCACCATACACACAAAGTTTTGAAAAAAGGTTTCAGATTGATTAGAGAAATTGTAGGGAAAAGGGAAAGCCTTTGCAAAGACCTTGACGCAATACTTACCATATTTACCACATTTTCGTCTTTTATTTAAAAGGGCAGTTTCCTTCTTTCTTCCCTCTCCTTTCCCTGTTTACACATCCGTTTATTAGTTACATGCATGAGCCTGAAGGCAGCAAATGCTTCATCTACAAAAGGTGTGTGGCATAGGGGACTCTGCAGAGCTCACTGCCTTCTCAGCTCCGGTATCACTCCTCATCCTTCAGGACAGAGCAAGGGAAGTGAGGGTGGACCAGGAGAAGTCGCATGTCCGGCCGGGAGAGCACAGTGCACGAAAGGTGTTTAGAAATCACAGGTTGCTGCAGAAATGCCCCCAGGGGCTGGATGGAGCCAGAGCCACCAGCACTACTGCGGTTACAGAGCATCACCCATGTCTCAAGATGCCACCTTACCTACGACGATACATTTGGTGATTCTGCTTACCAGCCTTGGCTACTGAATTTGGGCTATTTCAGGTTGGTTGGCGCAAAAAATCAAGTAATTCTATTTAAGGAAAGCTAAGCTCAAAACATAAAGCCTCTGGCACTGTGGAGAACTTAAAGAAAACAATGCCAATGTGAGATTTTTGTTGTCTTCCAGCCTATTGCTAATAACAGGGTGGGACTACATTTGAAGGAACAGAGTATGAACTGGGAAACAAGTCACTGAAGACATTTTGGTTATTCCTGAAGGGAGGATTTTTTTAAAAATACACTAATATTTTTAAGATACTAAGCACCTGCTGGTGGAAATACTCCAGGACTGCTCTGAATTTTGCAGTCCTAAATCCTACTTAAGATTATATACAGCACTACAAACTGCCTACAAGCATTTCTACATGCCTGACAGAACCTACTGGTGAGAAGATAAATTATTTTCTGTAGGGCAGTGCTACCAAAGAGTTATGCAACACCCTTCTACATATCAGTCTTAAAAGATTAAGATATATACACATTTTTACAAATTTGCAAAAATAAATAACAAAGACTGCAGTGTTCCCTGTGCAGTTGCCTTTTCCTGCTGGGCAGAAACGTTGCAGCTTTATCTATGTTTGCTCAGATCTGTTTGAGACCTTTGTTGGGCTGTAACCCAGCGTTCCAGTCCAGAACAAAAAGGACCCGAGTTATACGGACTATACCCACGGACACTCTGGCCTAATGACATTTTTATTAGTTATACTGTGTGGCCTTGCCAGTCTGGAAAAGGACCAATCCAGCAATCCTAACACTTTACATTCCTTTAGACTCTGCCCTATTCAGCTGTCCGTCCTTTCCCATTTCTGGACCAAAAACAAAATGGAAAGTAACCAACTCCAAGGCAGGAATTCAAATTGAGCTCTACAATCTTCCCCTTACAAAGGGCAAATACAGAATTTCCAATGAAAATGATCCAGCATCAAACTCAAAACAAGGTCCTAATAGTCAAAAATTAATTTGTATTTCCCATGCTAAAGGAAATAGTACTCCTGTTAACACTGGCTGTACACCAAGTAAGCTTAGTGTATATAAGGACTCAACAATTGTACATTGTATGTTGTTACTTCAACAATAAAGTCAAAGCATGGAAGTCATTTCTGGCATAATTATTCTTCCAATATTTGATGGATTTCTAAGCAGCTTATAGACCAGTGTTGGACAGCACTACCTGCAATTCAAGTTTTCATTGTTTTATTTAACCGCTTGTAGGCAAATAAACACTCTAAGAGATCCCAAGTTTTCAAATATTTTCTTGTATGTTCATGCAGTTTTCTCATCCACACTGATTTATATTGGTTGTTTGCCATTAAGACTGGACATGAGGGCCTTCCACCTTATATAATTTGATTTACTATTAACTGTCTGTTAACTTTGGTGGCACAATTGAATATACACCTATAATTCATAAGAGGTTTAACCTAAACTGTAGAACAGCTGAGTAGAAAGAGTTGGTAGCCACTTTTCTAGGTGGCTACCTAGAATTATTGATTTTTTTGCTCTTCACCATTTTTTTTGACATTATTACAAATTCCCTTGTTAGAACTCAAGGCCTAAGGCTGAAATCCTATAATTCTGGATCATGGCAGAAAAAAACTTCACATCCACAAACCCGCAACAGCAGTTTTGGGAGCTAAGAGATCACTCAGATTGAGGGCCACCTCAGGCCCTGGCTGTTCTGCTGGTTACTATAGTTCCATGTAAAATGGTGGACTTTCAAACAAGTCATCTATCGGACTCCTTCACTCAAGAGATAGGAAAAACAACCTGTGGTCAAAGTTTTAGGACATTACTGAAAGAACCGAAGCAACCTATTGATTTTCACCGTAGTTATTGAAATCCATGGTAATGCTCCCATTCCAGTGAATGTAAACCCAAACCAATGCAAAGCACATATTATCTGCTTCCTAAGACATAACTTATTGTTTTATATTATCACTCAGTCCTGCTGTAAAGGACCTACTTAACATCTGCAGGGCCCAGGCTCACCATTTGGTTACAGTTGAATCTGTATTCACACTTGAAAAAATTCCCATTAGCCACATTAATTAGATTACATTTCTAAATAAAACAACTATATCCATATACATCAAACTAGAGAGGAGCAAACACTAAACTCCAACCTGTAATTATTTTCAGTATCTCAAAAAAAGATATGAAACTTAAACCTAAATGAAGGTCCTTACCCATGCTATATTTTGCTTTGGTACATGTTGTTCTTTTCAATATTTCATAAACCTACACAAATGAAAATGGGAAAGGAAAGAGTTACTTCAGATACTGCCAGCGAAAAGCAAAATCTTTCTGTGTACAGCTCAAATATACGTATTGGCAAAACCAAGATGTTAATGAAGTCAGCATTCTTTAATAAAAGTCATGGCATTTAGGATAGCAGCCTTTAAAGCTTTCCATACACAGTACAGTACAAGGGAGAAAGGCTTAACTAAATAACCAGGAACAAAGATATCTGATTGTCATTTTGAGAGACACAGGATTACATTTAACCATTTAATTAATAGAAATGGTGTTTCACTCCTGTTAGACACAGCATAAGTCAAAGCCCAGAAACACATTCCCGGCCAGACCAGGTTTTTGCCCCTCAATATTGAGTCGAGCTTGCCTCCAATGGTGCAAGCTGGCTCCAGTCCGCTAACTGGGAGAGAGCTAAACACATCTGCTTGCCAGCAGTTTGGGTCCATCATGTTCATGCATATCTCTAAGCATGCAGCATTTTATCAAAAACTGAACTAAACAAAACAAGCCGACCTTAAAATCTCTTAGTCTGCATGATCTTGGTGGCAACACAGATATGTTTATCTTACAGTTTATTTTGTTTATTGTCAAATAACCTTTGCACATTTTATCACACTGCCTGAGTGGTTAAACTTTCACCGTGTGCTGTGCTGCTGAAGAGAGGTGCTCTCAGGCCTGCGCCAGCGCCCCAAGTTGTGGCAGCAGGGACAGAACTAGAAGGGAGCTGCTTGTTGCTAGCAGATGCATGGCCTTCCCCCTATCTCTGCTGTCTGGAGACCCACAGAAATGGGGATACTCATTATTCTGGCTTATGCAAAGAACCTGCCACTTCGGATCAAGTGGACAAGGACGGAGAAAGAGAGATGCCTCTCACCTTTCCAGCTACATGGCAACTCAGCTACAGGCCGGCAGCATGGGGGGAAGCAACTGGTGGCTGCCAGGCAATCCCCATGGTTCATCCCCCTCATCGCATGCCTTTGGTTATCTTTTACCTCGAGTGAGTTAAAGGGCTGTCACAAAGATGTTTTCAGATGTTTATTATATAGTATATGTATGAATATTTTATTACATATTTCTCTTATACATTACATGAAAAAGTCTTTGGCTTGGTTTCTATTCTACAAACTCATAGGGAGTGACTAGGTTCCTGTTCATTTTACACTAGGTGGAAGGGTCAATATTTGCACTGTGGTTTAAAAAATACATAGTGGAAAGGCAGGAAAAGAACTTTAAGAAACAAGAATAGAAAGAAAAATGCAGGCAAACTGAAGTGATGCTGAGAAATACTCAATGTGCTTTTTATTACTAGGTTACCTACAGGTATTTCCAACAGAGCAACATACTAGTTCTATTAGTGGCTAAATCAATCAATCAATTAATAATCCGTCAACTCTTTCCTGCCCTCTGCTCCTAGCTCCTGTGTTTCTGCCCTACCGTCCTGTTGGGCAACCGCCTCACCCTTGTTCTTTGGTGCCCTTCTGCCTTGCTGCCTTTCTCAGATAGCTTGTTCTCATGAATTTTAACTCTTTACTTCCTCCCTGAAGTTTCTGATCAGGACATACTCCCTTGAGTTTTTAAAGTGTCTACAAACTTTTTATTCACCTAGTTACGATAATCTGCATTTAAGCTGCAGGGGAGCTTAAATCCATCCTGGTGGCCTGTAAACTGGAGCTTCAAAGAAGGAAAAAGGAAAAAGAAGCTAGAAATCTTGCAGCTGTTATCACCAAAAGCTAACAGCTTTATCTTTTGGTGTTGATAAAGCCAAACACCAAAAAAGTTTGATTTTTGAATCAAACTTTCAACGAGTTCTTGATATGAGTTCTTCTCAAAACCACTTAGTATCTGAAAGAATAGTCAAATAATAAGACAACTGCATTCTCCTAGGCACCTTCCTATGCACTGGTCAACAGCAGACGAATGGGGCAAAGGGCCCATATTTTACTTTGCAGTCGGGCTGCTACACTTGGCATAGTCCCTTCCAGTTTCCCCAGACATCACATGAGCTTTCTTTACCATTACTCCCACTCCCTCAGCAGCTAGAGGGGAGACTAAACTTTATTCTATTTTATGCTCTGTAAATCATAAGTATTCAAATGCAGTCTCTGATACAACACTGCTGTACTAGGCTTCACTCCAAGGGACATGCAGAAGTTTAATTACAAGAGAAGTCCTATATGAACATTGAACAAAGAGACAGAACCTCTAACACAAGTGCAGTGCTGGCTATGGGAATATCACAAAAGCTAACATAATACAATTTAGATATATCAATAGTTAATCAGAACAAGCTGCAGTTTTATGTCCTTGTAGTGTTTGTTTAATGTAAATTTTGATGTTAACGCACAAACCCCAATACATTTAACATCATTCTCTAATTAGCTTTAAAATTATAAATATTATTCTCTGCTAATATCTGACTGTTTCATTGAGCTTTCTGTTGGGAAAATTCAGAACATTTTATTGAAAAGGCAATATATAGTTGCAAAATGATAATCAAGACACAGAGTTGCTTTTCCAATTAGCTACTGGCAGAACCAGTGGTAGACTCTAAATCTATTTCTTTCTAGCGATATCTCTACTAGGAAACTATGCCCAAGTTAACTGTAAATTAAGAGGGTCCACATTATTTTACAAAAGGTGGCAGCCTGTTTATATCAATCATTATTCATCATACCAGATAGAAATGGAGATGCTTTCTTAGCATTTAAATAATTGATGCCACAGACAATTCCTGGCATTTGGTAAAAGACAGACAAACTTAAAATGGGCTGGTATTAAAGCTCAAAGGGCCTGTTAAAACCACAATTAACACTATCCACCATAAATTATTTACATACAGTACTTACTATAGTGCTTCTTGTTTTGCTGTCAAAAAAGGAATCTCTGTCAGACAAATCAAATCTGTTAAAAGATTAGAAGGAAACTCATTAGCTTAAAAAAATGCCAGTAGTTTCCTGCTTTTTGACCATTTCAACATTTTCATCTCTCCTGGGGATCCCTTAATTTTAAACATTAAAGAATACCTTGTAGAAGTCTCATTATAAAGGAAACCCATCCTAGCACTCATATTTTAAAGAGGCTGCTTATTTGTTTCATATATTTAGAGTTTCTGTACAAAAGAGACTGTTGATGCTCATTTTAACTGAACACCTGCCACTGTTGCCTCATTACCCCATCACTCAGGCTGCACTTGCAGCCCTGCAAGGCCGCTCCATCCTCCTCCAGCAAATGCAGAGGGGACGGCACCAAAAACCATGAAACGCACATCCTGGGCTAAGCTAAGAACAGTGCATGTATGAGATAAATGAGATTCTTCTTAAACTTATCAGCCTGTTCTACCGCCTGCCAGTTTTATTGAGAAATCTGTTTTACACCAAAAAAGATCATTATACACCACCTTATTTTATTAATTGTGTTCCACAGACTAGAAAAGCCCTATCACCTTTTCCTACATCAGCTGATACCAGAAAAGCAAAACTTTCACTTACAAGTGTTGTTTCTCTCTGGAGAACGGGTAGGAGAGACGTTTCACTGTCTGTGGTTTGTGTTCAGCTACTTTTGGTTGGATAGGTTCTGTTATCTTTTGAATGACAGAATTAATCTTTTTCAGAAGACCATGGGTCTGGTTGATCTCATACATCTGAGTGTATAAAAACAAACAGGAAAAATCGAACAAACAAAATAATAAAACTTTACTATTTTCAAGCTATCCATAAAAGAATAAGCTGTAAGGAATAAATACAACAAAGTAATGAGAAGTGTATATATAAACATTTGGAAACACACACAAAAAAACCCCAAAATATCAAACTGAGATAAACACAAGACGTCTATGTATTCTCTCTGAGCCAAGGTATCTTGCTCCAAGACTATTCGTTCACTTTCAACTAATTAGTTTGAAGTTCTGCACGGAGGCAAACTCTGTATTTGCTACAGAGACACCAGCTCCTCTAGCATTTAGTATCTTCTGGCACTAGGGAAGGAGGTACACTAACAGGCCACACAAAGCCAGAGAAGTGCTCGCTTCTCCATGGTGTATTGGGGGATTTCCTGTGAACATCTACAGCTTTCATGCAGGGCCCTCCCCATGGGGAAAGGCCTTAGGTCTGAGCTGGCTGTCACGTGCAGCACCAGCCCCACATCGTGCTTTTCTTGGGATATGAACAAAGCCTCAGTGGAGGACAAAATGACAACCCTAACCCCTTTTCTCAGAGGAAACAGCTTTAATTGCATGAGCACAACAGACCTTTTTGATTTACTTTAATTTTGCTTCTGATCACAGCTGGTGATAAGTGAGTAAATAATGGACATTAATATAAAATCCAAACCAAAAGTGTAGTTTTACTTTTGTAATAAATGACATTGAGCTTTGAGACCTTCTCTCGATCCATTATAGACTTCTCTCTGCAGTCTGGGACATGCACTTAGTATGCCATTAAATATTAATCCATCTGAGCTATGCTCATCAAACACGCAGCTATCTATCATAGATGATTGAGAATTTAGCTTCTGATGAAAATATGCTACAGTTTCTTTAATGATATTTCAAATATTCTGAAAGGTAATTTTTTTTGTGGTAACACACTCCTAAACCTTGCAAACATAACTAATGACATATATGAATAGCCCTCTAAACCTAGTACACACATAAGTACTACTCTTACATTCATTTTCAGAAGTCCAGCCTTATGGGTAAGAAAAACATTTACCAAAAGGCGCAGAAAGAATTCAAATTATTGTACAAAACATCACTGTATCATATACAGATGGTGCATGAGCCAAGAATTCTGGATATCCAATTCCTCCCTCTAGTTATTTATTTCTGTTGAGCTAATTTAGTGACTCCATCTCATTTTCTCATTAAATACACGAGGAACGCTGACCGCTTGCCAGATCATCTGTGAAGATTAGTTAACTATTTTTAAAATGCTTCTGGGAATAAAAGTCTACATTTGTTAGGTGCGCAAAGATAAGTGTACATTTGAACTATGCTTTGTAGGGGGTGTGAGGGGAAAAAAAAAAAAAATCAGCACTCACCTTTTTTGTGGGCATCTTTAGCTTAAGAAATTCTGCCTCGCGACACAACACATTCCATGGTGCATGTATTTTTACAAATCCAACCCCGTGGATTTTTGTCTTCAAAAAGGAAGAGAAAAAGTGACAATACTATTGATAAAACAAAATTAAATACTTTTTTTTTCCCCCTGGTGTTACACCCATACTCCAGGAACAAAGGGTCTGTTGCAGACATTTTTTTTTTTGAAACAACTCTAGTTTCCAACAACAGGGACAATCACCAAACACCTCCCTTTGCTGAGTCATTATAAAACACTCCCATCACAAATGCCATTGTCTTCCAAAACAATTATCACAAGGTTAAACAAAAAAGATAAAAACTGTTTGGGAAACAGGGACTAATGTCTATGGACACAAATATAGACTCATCCAGTTACATTTGAATCGGAGGCACACAGCCAAACACCGTGATTTCTTGAGTGCTTTGTAATTAATAGAGTTGAGAAAGTCCCTACTGCCTAAGTTGCCCATATCTCAAAGGATCAGAACTGCATTAAAAAAAAAAAAGAGAGAGAGAGGAGACGCTTAATATGTAGTTGGTAGTATCTATGCTATAACACTAGCATTTTAATTGCGGAAAATTGAAGTTTAATTGAAGTTTTTGTTTGTTTGTTTTTAATAATGGTAGTACTAATAGAATCCTGCAAATCCTTGCATCCTAGGACTCACCTGAGCTTTGCTCCGGAAACAGGGCACTGGGATTTTGCTTCCAGCACCTTCCAATCTACCTGTACTTGCCTGCCAGTTTTGTGGGGGTAACCATTTCAAAGGCACTAGACAAGTGATACCAAACTAGCAGGCATTCACCACACGGAAGAGTAAGAAACTTTAGTGAAACTTACTCACTCTGGTGTTCAACAAATGTTAGAAGTTATTATAGATTTTTCAGACACCAATATTCTGTACCTTCTTTCTAGAAATTCACTGCTTGTAGAACACAAATACCCGACAGCCCTCTAACACAGCACAGCTTCCAAAACATTTTTAACTTTACTCCACTGAACAGAGTTTAAGTGACTTGGTAAAGTGTTTTTTCAACAAGCAGGATGTCCAGTGCAGTCTCATGACATGTCTATTGAGCTCAAGTGATGGTACGCTTTTTCCCTGCACTGACATGCTGAACATAGAAGCTGTTGCAAATCCCAGGGCTTTGATCTCCATATGTTTCTGATCTGTTTTGATATCCTGTACTGAAAAGCCAGTGTTCCCTAGGACAGGTGTTTATGGTGTCCTGGCATGAACTCAGAAGCCTTCTGAAACATCTGAAATCATACTGCTTGTCACAGGTGGGGACCTCCCATCTCGTAAATATTTTTAGAACTCTATGACTTGGCACCAGGGGATTTCCAGCCTACTACAACACTTTTCAAGTTTTGTCAGAAAGCAGTCTTTATTTACACCTGGGGAAAAGTACAAATATTTTACTTTGCACCATTGAATTTATTTGTAACTTGTGAAGATAACGCCTTTTTTTTTTTTCTTTTAATATATACCTCTATCCCAGATCTAGATGTTTAACCTGAACTTGAAGATCCTGTTTAATAAAACTAACAGAAATGTTTACCCTCTCTGTCAATAACTGCAGGAATATCAGTTGGATCACTTCAGTACAATAGCTTCCTCTGAAATTAATATGGCTGTAGCTATTTCTACTAATCACACATTGGCAGAACTTCACACACCATTTTTGTATATTCTAATGGTCTTTTAATAGAACTGACACTGTTTTGGAGGTTCAGGTGAGCTGTGCTGCTGGTGTCTAGGAACATAGAGACAAATTTCAACACAGATGCCTGCACTTAAACCAGAACATTTACTAAAAGCTCCCAAGCAGATTTCATTCTTTGGAAAGTAATAACTGAGATATAAAAATGTCGATGTCTTTATGGGACTTTTTTCAGCAGAACTAGAATTACTGGTGGACCCAAACCACAGTATACAGCAAATCAACCTAGAACCGTGCAATTTAAGTCTCGCTTCTAGACACAGTAACATGTCAACAAGCTGTGTTGCAATAGTGGATGTGCCACAACCTGCTACAGTCAAGCAGATTGCCAGGCAAGAAACGTCACCCGACTGGGCTATTCTTGTGAAGTGAATTTTAACAACTCTGGGCAACACCAGCAGGCTGGAAGCAAGCCCTGGCAGCGATGAGCCTATACCACTCAGGTCAGAGTCATCTGGCTGCTCTACATCTCCCAGAATCTGGCCATTAGTTATCTCCCATATGTTTAACCATTGGAATTAGCTCCTTACATCCTCATCTCGTTCCAGTTCCAGACCAGCCTCCATGAGGTTTCCTTCATACTCCTCGCGGCGAAACCTCTTGTCATCCTCATGGTAGTCCACATGTGGCTCATTTTCCATCTCCAGGTGCACTCCCTTCCCAGGAAGCGGCTGATCCTGCTTGGTGCTCCGGGCACTTGAATCATTGTGATGAATTCGCCGGGCGAGTGTCCTCCCCACTGAGGATTTCTTGTAATGATAAACCAGAATGTAATCCACTTTTCTCTTGCCATCTCTAAAGTAGAGTCCATATTTGCAGTCTGCATCTGGATTTCTAGAGAGGGAATTTAACAACTAGAAGCCAGGAAACATGTAGAGAGAAGGAGAGAGGAGGAGAAAAATTAGTGCATATGCTGATGGGCACCAAACAAGTCAAATATTTCTATTATACAGAAATATATATGGCTCTTCTTGTCATGAAGATGCAGTGACCCATCTTCAGACACCAAGCACACAGGGGGAGCCCCCATGTGCTACTTCCTCAAAACAATTTTGCAGGTTAACACCTGCAATTTTACTGCTTAGCCACCCAGGATTTTATTGGCCAGAAATAAATAGCTAGAATGGCTGGGATTTAATCTAATTACCAACATGCTAGTTCATAAGTCAGCTACTTGGTAGATTTGGTTTTCTCCTTTGTGGGTTAATCACCACTAAGATCATCTGTCCTTTTCCACCCATAACATCTGTGCTTCAAGGCTGACAAATAGATTAATATCATGTGCAAGTATTTCTCACTTCTCTTATCTAGAGCTGCAAGCCTGCATCATCCGAGAAAGAGATCATCTTAGAGGCAGACTGAGGGGAGCCAGCTGGTCATGACGCACAGCCAGAAAATGCAAATGGGCTGCAGCCAGGGAAGGGGATTCATTGCTCTCTGTGTCCATCACTTTCTTCCCTTCAGAAAACTGCATCTCTTTGCAGTCTGATGGTGGCAAATGCTTTATTCCACATTTGAGTTTGGCTGTGTATGTTTGCTCTGCAGTGTTGCAAGATGCAAGAAGAGCAAGTCTTAAAACACAACTCAATTTTCAAGCATTTATCTGAAAACCACACAGGACAACTGTAGAAATGCACAAAAATATCAACAAGTATTATTTTCTGCCTCCAATAACGCCTTTCGTTCAGGATTACCAATATCCTCAAAGATGCACGGACCATTTTAAGAGTGAAGATTGACTTGCATTTGTTTTTACACGAAATGCTCATCACTGCAGTGACCTTTCAGAGCTCAAAGACAATACCTGCCTTTTAATTTCATGGAAGAATTTTAAGCCTCTATATAGGGAAAAGGACTTTAGCTCCAAGTAATAGCAATTGGCTACCAGTTGCAAATCATACTGATTAAAATGCATTTGGGGTGCCTA
>NW_010581632.1:553069-587185 GCF_000705375.1 Tinamus guttatus
ATTTGCAAGCAGCTGTGGTTAAGTCCAATTTTTAAAACCCAGATGAAAAGAGCAACCTAGGATGTTACTGTAGAGCACGTCAGACCCAACACGCCTGAAACTTCATCAAAACAGCATCCCCCGAGCTTATAAAAATAATACAAAAAGGTAATCTCTGATAAATGAGAAGTTGTATCTTTCCAGATTAGCAGTCACTGTGCCCACTCCACCCGGTTCCTCAGAAGTATGTCCTGTATCCCTCAGTCCACACGAGCCTTGGTGCCAGGGGGCAGGTTCCACTCGCAGTGGTGCAATGTCAACCTAAAGTCATGCAAACCTGGCAGGCATCTCCAAATGCTGCCTTGAGGAGGACGTGTCCCAGCCACCACAACAATAAATCCCTGCCTTTCTTTTGGGGAGAGCCTGTGCTGCTTCCCTCCTTGCCATGTTATCAGGTGAAGGAGCAGGATTGGGAGCATCCACCCCTTTTTCCTGTGCTCCACATCCATCTTATTTATCCATGAAAACAGTATTTTTTTTAAACAACAGTTTTTAACTTGCTTTAAAAAGAAAGTTAAAACATTTCCTTCTTGCGGCAGGCAACCCAGTTGTACATTTTTTATAGAAAGAAAATACTAGGAAATAAAAACTAACTGGATTTTCAGAATATGAAGCTGCTTCAACATGAGTAGCACCTCTAAAGATATGGGAGAACTTTTTTATTTTATTTTTTAAGATAATTAACTGCACTTATTTTAAAAAGATGTGTAGGTCTTATTAATTAAAAATCAATTTCTGAGCAACTGGGCTTAACTGACAGATGTTCTGATAACTGCAAGAAGATAAAACACATAAACAAATCGGACCCCAAGCACTTCCTATCCTCACTGGCCTGCCTTCAGGAGGGACAGTCGGCACCAATTAATAAGTCTATTCTGGAGAGTAATAAATCACAGGAGCAGACAGGACTGAAGATGGCTCTTGAAGATTACAGCAGTAAGTCTGCCAGATGTTTATAACTGTTGAGGGAGATCAGTACATTCTGGCCATGACTTTTCTTATCCTGGAGCAGTCTTTTGGTGGAGGCTGAAAAAAGCAGCATTAAAAGCTTTTTGAGTTTTTCACTTTCTTTGAACCACTACCACCAGGAAGAGGGTAGGTTACACTGCAGAGTCTGAAAGAGGGTCTTTGCGACTCTTTGGACTTTCCTGTTGAAAAGTTGACCCTCAAAGAGATGCACCAAGTACCTGGGAGAGAACATTTAGGAAACTGTGTAATTCTAAAGATATAATGTCAATAAATTTATTAATATATGAGAAGAGCTATAACCCACAGCTGAAAACTCCAAAGAAGCCTGTCCGCCCTACTTTAAATAAATAATGATGAAGGGTTTTTTTTTTAAGGATGTGGTGTTAATGCTGAAAGGTACTCTCCAGCCACATCCTTTCTCACAGTGCTTCTGCACTGAAATCTATGGAGAGGCATTGACTTAGACCATGCAATGCCCCCATCTCTCCCATTGCAAAGCAAAGACACGGAAAGGACATTCTAGTTTTAAAATAGGAAGAGAAATACTTATGCTCTGGCAGCATTACTTCTCCTCACTCAATCCTAATTAAGCTTCAGCTTCCATGAGGAGGAGAGTATTGCCTTTCTGTTATATATCCTTCAGCAAGGTGTGTTACATAGCCCACTCCAATTCTTTCACCTGAATAAAATCATTTTTACATGCTTATGACAGAAACAACTCCTAATCACATTAACATTCATATCACTGGCTTTTCTTAACATTCCTGGTGAGGTGTTTAGCCAGAGCACAATTAATAACAGTGAAAATCTATCAGGGAAAAAGACCTCTGTTGTATGCTATGGACTATTTGTTTAGTGATGCCTTTGTTAACAATAGCTTTTGCATTAAATTTTAGATAGAGGTATGTCTTATACTCTGTATGGATAAAAAGGTAGATGTAAAGGCTACACAGCCTTCATGCATGGTTACTTCATCTTAGACGAATCAAGCCCATTTTAGTCTACAGGTTGAACAGGAGCCCTTGTTTTCCTGCTTCAACCTATGCATGAAGCAACAAAAACTACTAAATTAGTGCATATGGTGGCAGGTCTTCCTCATTAACTCTGAAAAAGGGAGGGTGGAGGGTGAGGATTTTAGAGCGTCCTGGGAGTGGAAGCAAAGAGAAATGAGGTATGGAGCAGAGCGGAGCACGTCAGCTATTGCATATGTAGCAAGCCCTTTACTCACTGTACTTTCATGCTGGACATATCCAATATCCTCAATAGCTCGGATGTTGATGATGTGTATCCCCTTGTCCTCGTCAGGCAGGCAAGAGTATTTTTCGTTCATCCTCATGCCTGTCTTGTTTGGGGCCTCGCCGTGATCTTCTGGCAGGAATTCCACCCCGTGAAAGTCGCGGGCTGCGCCTGCAAAGAACAGGAGCCGTTTCATCAGGACACTTTAATCCCAAGCCCTGCTCCTCCCAGAGGCACCCAAGCTGAAACATATCCTGTTCCTGCCTTTGTCTGCCCGCAAGCCCTCGTGCGCGCTTCCACCCTCGCCTTCGCCCTGCCCGCCCCACACGGGGCCCATGGCCCTTCCAACCACCACCTGCTTCTCCTCTTGATGGACCCTTAGCTATCCCACCAGACACAGCCTCAGCATTTCCTTTAGGAAGTTAAGTAGTGTCCATTAATTAAGATTTCAGGTAACGAGTGGAAAAAAGAATAGGGAACTAACAGGTGAACACGGGCGGCATGATGCTTTCCCATTTTACAGCAGGCATTTAGTCCTTCAACAAGCAGCTTCACTCATTCATGCTGGAAAACTAAGTACTGTGCATATATATTGCCTTCAAGTGCATACATATTGCCTCTGATGTACTGAGCCACTGTGTGTGGCTCTACTGCTTATTTAAGTGGCCTTTTAAAAATCAGAGCTTTTTTCCTCCTCCTTCTTGACCTGACACCTTTGTCTGTACTTCCAGTTCAGCAAGTATATAAATAAGGATTTCATGTAAAAATTTCACTACAGACAATTGATGAAATACAAGCTACTGTTTGCACATATGCATTTATGCACTCAGTGCAAGGCAGTTTTTTAATATTTCTTTGATTTTGACACTGAGGTAATGCCCATTTTAAATCATTCAAAATGAAACCAGAACAGAGCTTCCTTGTCTGAAGAGTGAAGATAAAGCAAGAATTTCAGAATTTAGCCTTGAATGGATACTAAGTGTATAACTTTCACTCCCAAAATAAAAACACACAGACTTTAGTAGGAATAAGACTTAAACAGTCTGTTGCTGTTGCTCCACCTAGTTCATTAATCAAGTCAGGGGCAAAGTCCTGCACTTGGGATGGACTAGCTCTGTGCAACCATTCACAGACTTTTACATGATAGCATATGAGCGCTGAATGTATAGAAAGCAACACCGCAGAAAAGGACTTGCAGGTCCTGGGGGACCAGCTGAAAGAGAGCAATGAAGTGTTATGTGGTGAAGGATAATTGCACACTGTGCTGCAAGAAGGAAGTCAGTAGGTCCAGGGAAGTATCTTGCCCTCTATTTGGCATTGGCAGACCACAGCTGCAGTGCTGTGTCCAGTTTTCAACATCTCAGCATAAGAAGGTCATTGACAAATCCACACAAGCCCAGGGGAGGGCCACCAAGATGATTAGGGGGCTTTAATACATGATGCGTGGAGAGAGGCTGAGAACACTGCTTTCTCTTCTGGCTGTACAAGCACAAAGGACAGGATCCGGCTCCTGTCTTGCACTGCTTAATGAGAAGTTACAGAGAAGACAGGGCCCAATTCTTCTCATAGGTGCACAGCAAAACCATGGGAAGTGATAGAAAAATTGTGACAGGATGAATTATGACTAGACATACACAAAGAAGTTGTCTTTAACAGTCTCATGTCCACCTCTTGCATAAGTCTGGCCTGGAATTATCCTTGCTTGGTAGATGCACACAGCATGCAATGCCTAAATGTCTGTGGTGCCATGGCTGCTGCTAGTATTCTCAGATAGCTATTTCATAACTGATGCTGCACTTGTGATCTTGGAACAGGATCCTCAAATTCAGATAACTTCTAATAGTTAAAAAACATTTTATGTGGAAAACTGCTGAATGGGAAGATCAGCTTAGGATCAGCTTGTGCCAATTCCCTTTGAATATATACTCTACTTCCTCCAATATGCACATCCATACCTACATTCCCTGAACGCATGGAAATCGGTACTTGTGTGATCAGCTGCAGAATCCTAGGGTATTTTATTCTCTATCTGTAAAACACTCAGACTCATACAACAACTTTGGAAACTTCTATACCTCTTATATATAACAACCTAAGCTTGGATATGGAAGAATGCCTGAAACAACTTTCTAGTAGCAATAGCTTAAGTGCTGTAAAAGTCTTCTCTCCCTTCTCCTCTTCACATATGTATTAAATAAAACCCTAGTTACTTTACTGGATTATGAACAACATCAGAAGACAAGCACCAATTTCTGACTTCATGAATCTGATCATTTTTAATACCTCATCATGGGCATGTGAGCTGAAAAGTAAAAGTTTAGAGATCACAATTAGGATTAAAAAAAATGTTGTGGTACAGAAAAACACATGCTCAAATGAGTGCAAAAGAGCTCCATGTGCTCTGGGACTGCACTCGTGAGCAGCATTTGTTAAGCCCACAGCACAGAGCAAGGAGACCTGTTCACATGATTCAGCCCTATTGTGCAAGCTCAAACAATCACCCATGTGCAAGGATATATTTACATCTCTGTTTACACATCAGTCTCCTGGCAATCTCTGGAAGAACAAATATGTAAGGGAGTCAACGAATCATAAAATTACAGCTTATTATGAGTACTGGAAAAGATGTGAAATGCAAGAGCTTTATTGAAATGATTTTAATTACAACAAATTTGAAGTAATTTCTCTACTTAGAGATGATGTCAGGATTGATATTGAGTAAGTAAAGCAACCTGAACAGCTTTGGTAATTACAAGAAAAAGATCATAACCAGTTCATGTATACTGATTTGGCAGAGCAGAACACAAAACATCTTTCTTCAGTGTGGAACAGAGTATTTTAAAGACTTAAAATGTGAAAGTGTGCTTTATGTTAATCATTTTAAATAAGGAAAATAAAACAATTCATATTCAGAATCATTTATGCAAAGCTAGTAGACGTAACACAAAGAGCACAGAGAAGCTCTTAGCATCCTATTTCAGCTGCAGACATATCCTCATCTCTGCCGGGAGGTAAAAGAGAATGAATATTGTGAAAATTGGTATATTTGCTGCCTTCTCACCACTAAGTCCTTTGGCAAACCTGCTCTTTTATATTTGCTTAGCAGAAAAAACTAAGACAAAGACTTAAAGAAGTATTCAGCATATTTCAGCACAGCCATATAACCAATGAGCTATTTCCCCTCTGAATTCACAATCGATGTTGTTCTGAAACCTGTGGATTTCTAGACTGCAGAAATTTCCTACCGCTCATGGAAGGTAGAGACCCACACAAACCTCTTATATGTCTATTGCTTTGATATTCCCTAATGCTTGGCATGCATCTAAAACAAGCAAACAAAAACCCCAGCAAGCATGTAATATGCAATGAAATGCTCTATTCCTTGCCTCTCGAAGCATGCAAGTTCTGTATGCGTGCAAAATGCATGTGGCTAAACAGCATTTGATACCAATTTCAATCGACTGACAAATCAGGCTTAAGAAAGTATCAGGTTAATGTCATACGTGAATAACTTCCATCTTCCTTAGGTCAGACTTTGCCAGCTAATTCCAACACTTATTAACAGCCCCATATATTTCACAACTAGCAGAAAGGACAAGCTCTTAGGCAGCCTTTATGTTTAGGAAGGGCTCCATAGAGCAGCAGATCACGCACACATGTGGATTCGAGTCCCTTCCTTGCTCAGAGTGAGGTAACTTGGAAGAGCAAGAAGAGGTACCTATCCAATCCCTACATTTTTCCACAGACCTTGGAATGTGATGAGCAAGACTGAGACATTGGCTATCATGCCAAATACAGGGATTTGCATCCTTTGGGCAAACTCCTCCTCTGGCTCTTTTGCTTGAGGAGGAAGTTGACAGTGTCCTACACCAGCCACTACACACGATCCATTGTCCTGTGCTGACCTTACCCTCTGGAGATGCCATCCAACAACTTGAATTCAACTGTGAAAACTCTTCGGGGGGAGGGAAGGGAGAGAATCCCTGCAGTAATCCTAGCCCCATGAAAAGCCTTTAGTCATTATCGGAAGAAAATCTTAATTCTCTGGAAACCCAGCAATTAGTTGTTCTCAGGATAGTAACTACCTTGGAGTTACATGCCTACAGAAAAGCTGCATTACTCATAAAAGTTGAAACAAAACTACTATTATATTCCGTCTTTTAATTCATCCTTTTCCTTTTTAATTCCTTTCCTCCCCAACCCCCCTGCTTTTCAAAAGGAAAAGATGGGAGAAAATAAAATGTGCTGTCCTAATTATGCCCCAAATCTGTCACACAGCCTACTTTAAAAGAAAATGAAGAGTGTATATTGCTGTAAAGAATACAATACAGAAAATTATCAGTCCTCTGAGAATTCCTTTAAGGAAGATGGGCTCACAAACATTAAGTAAATAAATATATAATTTTAAAAAGTTGCTGTGAAAACAAACAAAAAAGCACACAAGAAAAACAAGCAAACTCTATACTGAGCTGAAAGAGATAAACTTACATAAACCACAAAGGTGAGAACTTGGGGGCAAAAACTGGGTGAATAAGAAGACCAGAAGAGACAACCACATTATAACAATAAGTAGGATGCATGACCATGTCTTTGCTCCAGTTAATTCTCTTCCTTCTGAATCTCCAGTATGCCCATCGCTGAATAACACAGGAAACAAGACTCAAGTCAGAGGAAAGAGGAAGAAAAGTAAAAAATCTCTTTACTCAGTCTTTAGATGTCTTATAGCTACATCTAAAGTCTTTACATTCTCAGGCAAACTCTCTTTGCAATAGTTAAACTACTTAACAGCTTTTCTACCACAGAAACCTGGCACATGGTGCTATGACTATTACTTATGTAATGCTGCTTCATTTGACTTAGGTGGTCTGAAGGTGACCATGGGAGCAAACACTAGAAATCTGCTCTACACCATGGGAGCAAACACTAGAAATCTGCTCTACAATTTTTTTTTTTCTCCTTCCACCCCTGGTCTCAGACTAAATCAGCCAGTTTATTAATATTATAGTTATGAGTAGTATTAACTACTGATTTTTTTCAGTCAATGAGTTTTTCTTTAAAATAAATGGAAAACTGCATTCAAAAAGGCAGTTCTAGACAAATGCCCGCCAAGGCTAAAATGAACATCGTAAAGTCAGTATGAGAATATATAAACAATCCAACAGCTATTTCACTCCTAAATCTGAAACAAATAATTTAGTTGAAGCTGGTTTCTCTTATCTCCCTTTGTTTTCTTTTTAAGGATTGTTTAAGAAACTGGCTGGAACAAAAAAGTCATAAAGACATCCAAGTTAGATGTCCCAGTTTTTCTCAGCAAGGAAAAAGGAGGACATTTACATGACCATGTGAAAGAAGACTTTTATATTTCAAAAAACAAAGTGATATTTTTGCCTTTTATGATACATTCTAGAAATTATAAAATTTGATAATCAAGCAGTATGAGGAGTTCATTGTTATATGAGCTAATCATTTTAAAGCAGTCATTGTACCTGCACTTCATAAATGCTCCTGAAATAGTAGCGTTTATTTTATAGAATCCAAAAATTTAAGATACTTGTGCATCACTTTTCCATCATAATTAATATGAAACAAACCCCAGAATTGATTAGGATCCTACTGTGAGGGAGAAGAAACATATGAAGAAAGCTGCTGGTGGCCTGTAACACACATACACATATACACATGTACATACATATGTATGCAAATATATGTATTAAGGTTGCATATTTTGTTTGTAACAATGCTCTTCCTGTAGAAGAAACTCCTGTAGTAAAATGTCTTTTTTTTTAAAAAAAAACTTTGCAAGATAAGCTGAAGAGATATTTCATTTTTTTTTCTTCTTAATATATATTGCCCCCTAGCAGCAGAAACCTCCTTTAGCAGATTCCCACAATTTCTTTACTTTCCATATCACCTCTAAATTTAATTCAATTATAAGTTTCTTGGACTAAAGAGAGAAAAAAAACCCACACACACAGAAAAGAAAAGAAAACCTTCTCAGAAGTGATTCACCTATGACTTCCTTCCTTTCTTTGCTTAAATATAAAAAGGCCTAGGTTGTCAGAGCTGGAACCTGAAATCCCTGTTTTGCCCTCAGAAAAGCAAGGCAAGCTGGCCTCAATCCCCATCCCATGGGTGCACCTCCTCTCTGACCTATGGGTCATTCCTTCTGACCCATTAAATGCTGCACACAGAATGCCAGTGAGGATACCCACTGCTGGCAAACACAGAGAGCTTTTTTTGGGAGCCTGACACCTGTTTACAAGGCATTGGCTCCATCCCAGCAGCCTGGCCAGGGATTACAGTGCTCCCCTCGGAGCGCTCTTACATGTCCTAAGCTTTGCTCTGAGAGAAGTCCAGAAGTTGCCCTCCTTCTCCTGACAGCCAGATGTTCCCTCAAGCTGCATTACTTGGGTAGATGCAGGAGGTTTCACTAGCTAACCTGAAAGTCACAGGATTGCTATATGAGACAACCCACCATCCCCTAGATGGGATTAAATTCTCCAGCAACATTGACATCTCCTGCAACCCACCTGCCACAGCTGCAGGTCTCAGGCCCTTTGGTCTTTCTCAGCAATGTGCTGCATGGGATGTGACAAGATTTGCCAATTGCCTTGCCTTTGCACTTATTTTAAGACTTGGCTGTAGCCTAGATCTGTACAAAATGTTACCCTAGTGAAGTAACAGAAAGGAAGTTATGATCCAATCCATTAAGAAGAAGAAGAAAAAAAAAAGGATTCCAAGGCCACTTTTCTGTACAGAATACAACTACTTTCAACGGAGGACAGTTTTAGTATAGCTGAAGCTGGCAGCTTTGTTTGCACTTCAAATTACACTCAATGGCAGAGCCCATTCATAGATTATGGCCAGCATTTGGGACCCTGAAAAAACAACTCCTGCCACATAGATGGAGAAAATCCAGCTCTTAGTAAGATTATTTGAAGCACCATCTTCCATTTCTCAGCACTGCCTTATCAACAGCAGGTCTCTGGGGTGGGGGTGAGAGCCTTCCCAGAAGGCCATCCACAGCTTTAAACTTATTGATCTACTATCAATGACATGTTAAAAGAAGGCTAGAAGGACACACTGCTATGATATCATTTCTATTTCTGCCCTTCTATTTTTTTTATTTTGGTTTTCAAAGATAGATTGACTCTGTTTACAGTATTGAGCCCTGTTTTGGAATACATCTGCAATGTGATGCAACAGCTAGTGAAATGTGAAATTTGGAAACAAAGAGCCACTTTTCCTTAAAAAGATAATTAAAAGATAATTTTGGATAGAATGACATAAAGGACCTACAAATATAAGTTCTAATGTAACTAATAGGATTCATACCACCCAGCAGTTTATCTAGAACTGCTGTTTTAGAAAAACAAACAGACAAGAAAAATCACTCCCCCTCATGCACCTAAGACAAAATACAGTTGATTTTTTTCCAATCAAAAAGAACTATTTCATGGTTTATTAGGCACATCTGTTTTCAGATAATTACTGTAGCTGTACAGAATGACTGTAAAGCATTCCTCTATCACCAGACATTGGGAAAATATTTCCAATTTCCTACTTATTCCATTTCACACAAAGTAGTATTAAAGCTATGTTAAAACCCATGTTATTTTGCTCTTTTCAAACCATAAGTACAGTTTCAAAAAAATATTCTTTTATTTCCATAATTCAATTATACTTTATGTCAAAATAGAAGTCAATCAAAATTCTACTCCTAGGTTACATTCCTACACATAGAGCATAATTTTGGCAGCATTATCTGCATTGATACTAATTCTAGTGAGAACAGAACTACTGTAGGCTCAACACAAAATTAATTGAAACCGAAGGCTGTAATCCTCTGACTTACACGAGTTACCTTTGACTTCCAAAACAGTTAAAGATGACTTTCTTGAATGCTCTCTAATGTCAGGTCCTGGCAGACATGCCATGGAAACGAGGATGGATTAACAGAAGGAAATGAAGCATTTGTATTCTGTGAATACCGTTAGGTACATTATGAAGGACATTTTGATGTTAATTATTTTTGTTTATACATTCCAAATGAAAGATATTGTTTCTATGGGATGACAGTAAGAAGAAAAAAAAACAAAAAACAAACAAAAAACACAAGCAGGCCAATTGATAGCACAAAAAAAGAAAATTGAGGTATATATTGGGGCAACACATAGCTAAGTTCTCACTCTCAAAAGATGCTTTTTAAAGATATCCAAATAAATTTAAAATGATGTACATTTTCCTTTAACAGGCTATTAGGCCTATGTGAATAGGATGATCTAAAGAACATCAGTTTTACTGTTAAAATATTACTCATGGACTGCAACCTGGGACTGTAGTCATAGTATATACACTGACCAGTAAAGTTGTTATTGATCCAAGAGGCTTCCAATTTAAAGTTCTAACCCTGAAGTACTTGCACTCCTACTTAGATTTCCATAATCACAAGAGCATTCAGACATCATAGACTTAAGTCTGAAGACTCCTGCCAATAGAGGATTTGTCTTGCCAGAAATGATCCTTTTATGATAATCATTACTGTACAGGACATTTCGTGAGATGCTACAATTCCTTGGGTCTCATTCTGAGTCCTGGTGCCTTGGACGGTTCTGTTGAAGCAGAATTACCATGTGCAGGAGCTGCAGCTCCTCTAGCTTTGCACAGCTACAGCCGAGGCCTCCAGCCTGGGTGGGTCAGGGTTTGTCTGGCAGAGCTCCACATTCTATATGTTTCTTGGGTGTGCAGAACCAGTGGAGCTGATCTGATAGGGAGACAGTGGTAGGTGGTATTCAAACCAAGTCCTGGTATAGTCTAGCTCTCTACCATTTCAGGTACCTTTCCACAGAAAATAAAACTAAAATCCTATGCTAATCAAGACTTAAAATGCACTTTTATGAAGGGGAAGAGTTGTAGTCATATTACGTGATAATAAACTTCTAATTTTCACTGGCAATTGAAACAGGCTCTACCTCTAACTGAGGAAGCCAGCAGACAGCAAGGAGGAAAACCTATTAAACCCTGTGTCTGACCCCATTCCCCATCATCTTCAATCTTACCAGACAAGCTTATGCTCACTGTAGACAGAAGACCTAAGGAGTGAGTATACCAGGCCATCTCTTCCTTGTGTTTAAGGCCGTGCTTTATTTTAAGATCTGACTGCCAGAGATACGATGCTCCAGAAAGGTGCCCTGCACTGATAGCAAGCTTGCCTGGTCCCAGAGGTGCAGTGACCCGCACTACAGGAAAACCAGATACTCCTGCTTGGCATGCTTGTTAGCCCAATCTTGGGCGACAAAATTCCTGGAACAGAAGAGGAATGTGTTGGCATAGCTAGTTTGTCCTCAGCGCTGGAGTGCAGGAGTGCTTCATTCTGGAGCAAAGGAGCAGTAAAGGCCCAGACTACGTGCACACAGCTGTCCAGCTAGGTTTTGTAACAAGAGTCAGGAGAACTCACCAAAAAGCTTGGATTACTCAAAGGGATGCAGTTCAGTCCACATCAAAAGAGTAAAGGTGCTCAATAGACCCTGCCTACCCCAGCTAAAAAGCCTGCGAGTTCACATAAGCAGAACATAAGACAAGCATCATATTTGGATAGATCACTATGCTCAACCTGTGTACAAACAAGGACATCTTTGGGGAAAGTTAGATAATATCCTAAGCAAAAATAATAATAATAATAATAATAATAAAAACATACAAACACCAAAACCCCACTGTTTTAGTCAGTAAGACAACCATTTTCTACACTTATCTATGAACACTAACAAAATCAGAACTAAGAGGCAACCGTGGTCCAGTATTTTAATCTCAAAAAAAAGTGAAAGACAGAAGCAGCTCTCTCTATTGCTATTATCTTGCTTATTATTCCTTAAGAAATTAACCAGAGACAAACCACAACTACAAGTACCAGCAGGTGAACAGTGGGCTTCATATTGAGGCGTATTCTCAATATTGAGTATATTTAATACTATGAGTAAATCATCTTTCCCTGAGAAAGCAATCAGCTGTGGTCACCATAAACATATGACACACCAAAACACAAAATAGAAATGACTTAATTCAATTTCAAACAGTTCATCTCTTCTATGATTACAGATTTTGTTATTTCCCAAGTTTTTCTCCGTCAAACAAGTAGCTCCTGAGTGGTGCCAACATAAGTCTCCGCCAAAACATGGCGGTCTCTTATTTCCACATCTCTAACACAAAGTGTTTAAACAATATTTAGAGCATACAGAAAACTTATGCTCCCCAGCAGAGAGTAAGGAGTCATTCAAAATTATTAATGGTCATAAGGTATTTTAACCACCACAGATGTGCACTGAGAGGTACAGCAGAACCAGCTGCCCCATGGACATGAGCGCTACGCCAGTCCCTCCAGTTTCACATGGGACAAGAAGGAAGTGGCACTTAGCAAAATCAGTGTTATGAAGAGGGAGAGGAAGCATAGTTTGTTCTCATATTTCCTGATGCAGACGATGAAGATGATGTTGCCTTGTTTGTTGTGAAGGGCCAAAATTTAATTCTAGCGTTTAAAGAGGAATTTATTTTCCTCCAATGTGTGATTAAGTTTATAAGTTTAGGCAAAGTTTTATTTTTATTTCTTTCCCCTTCTCTTTTGGTTAATACAAAAACAATTCACTTGCCTTTTTTAAAACAGGAAAATGTTCTATTCACTAATCTGCTAAATGTTTATCACTTCAGTGAAAAAAATGAACAACGGAATAAAATTGAATTAAACTTTAATATATTGCTCATCTTCAGGCATATTCAGACAATATTTAGAAAATAAATTTATTTGGATAAGGTCCTTTGTCATATCTGTTATTCCATAAACATTTCAAAAATAGATCTGTAAATTGCAATCCACAAGTTTTTTCAGTCTTAAAACACATACTGCGTTGGTAAGTTTAAATGGCTTACAGAAAGCATGATGCATTTTGTGAACTTAATTTCTATTCTCATGAATATTTGCTTTTTTTAGATTAAAAAAATTATTCATGCTCTCCAGAATTACCGTGACCTGATGACTTTTAAAGCTGCAATAAATTTGGTGTTGCTGGAGAGGGCGGGGAGGGGGGTGCGGCAGGGGAAGTAGTCCTCTCCATATACCAGTATTTAATGAATCAGAGGGCAAAATAAAGTTGGTGCAACTCTGACCGATTTCGAGTGTGATAGAGACACTTTGCTGCTCCTCCAGTTCCATGTCCTTGAACTGCTTGCTTTGCTACCCTTCTGGATTTCTGGAAGCCATAGCTGTTGCTATTTTTTTTTTTAAATTATGACTGCCTATATAGTGGAGATATTCTGTGAAGTGATGTGACAGAGCAACAGCGCTTACAGTGAACAGGTGCCATAATGCTATATCAGCTATTGCACAATGCATTAATTTGGGAGACACATGATATTTAAAATACTTAAATGGGTCTCAATGGTTGAGAAACATTCCAAGGGTTAACTGTAAATTATTATTTTTACCCAGGCACTACTCAGCCTAGCTCAAGATAAGGCATCATTACACTAGCTGCCCTGCGAAGACAGCAGGCAAGAGAGGATGGGATCCATAAAGCTTGCATACCAACAGTGTACACATAGGGGACAACTACTAACTGGATAGCTACTGCATCTCTGTCCATTATGCACAATTAAATGAAGAAATATCTCAACTTTACAATAAATGCAGAGTTTCTGATTTTATTTTATCTATGCAATTTTAATGAGAAGATGATATTTTGTTGTTGTTTGTATGGAACTGAGATTTCTTTCCTGCTAACATTTCTCTCTAATTATGTTCCTTTGGGATATATTTATAGGCGATAGCAGTTTATTTTTATTTACTGCCTACTGAAGGGTTGGTTCTTGTCTTTGAAGCCCTCATGACCAAAGCAGGCAAGGAAAACAAACTAAGACATCCTCCAAGGAGACTTCAGAAAACCTACCAAAAATCTGCTTTATTCATGTCCTGGAATAGCAGAGGCTAAAAATACATAGTAAGGACCATATTTTGTAGAAGGCTGCATGCTCTAAAGTAATGAAAACTGAAGCAAGTATAAACTTAGATTTGACCCGGTGAGCCCCTAAGCCATAGGGTGCCAGCTATCACAGAAGAACGTATCTGCAGCCTGCTGCTGTTGCCACTGAACATCATGTTCCAGGGGAAAGAGCAAAAATGCCTCATAGCACCTACTCCAGCTTCGTCACAACCCCCGCAGTGGCTGACCAGCCACTTCTGACAGGAAAATCTCAAGTGGAATCTCTGCTAATCTTTCTGCTTGCTCATCAGGCCTCAGGCTCTTAGAGGAGATTCAGCCTACAACAAAATTTTAAAAAAAATGTAAGAAGCTAAACATCAAAAATCACCCAATAGTAGAAAAATCCAGACCTGAAATTACTATTTTTGATAATAAAACAATTATTTGCTTCTTTGACAGACAGAGATACACTGTTAATCAAGGCCCTGGCTTCTCACCTTATGCCTATTTATTTGGGCAATTCCTGACATGATTCCCAGAGGTTTAGATGGCATATCACATACCCATTTCAATAAACAGCCTAGCGTACTGCTTAAGTACGGAAGCGCTGTCGCAACAGTACGCACAGCAGCACGTCTGAGGAAAAAGAGGATGAAAAGCAGATTCTCCCATGTGCATGCGTTTCTCCTCCGTTAATCCAGCTGCATCACTGGTGCACATCAAACAGATTTTTTTTTCAACTTTACAAATTGCCAAATATCGATTTAGTTTCTGCAGATAAATTCCATCATCCAATGACCTTTCGCAACCCTACCCTTCTAAACAGGGACCGTTGCTTCATTGGGACCGACACAATGGGACAAAAGGAAATATGCAGCAGCATCCAGCTCCTCATCCAGTCCTCCCGCATGCAGCTTGGCTGTCACTGAGTGCCTGGCACTCAGCTGAGTCTGCTCTTCTGCCTTGGGGAAGGAGGGACAATGAGGGCAAAAACATCTCAAAATGCCCCAGTTCCCCCGTCACAGCCAGGGACCCACCAACCTAGGAGCAGGGACCCCATGATTGATCTTGAGCTGGATTTTCCCCTCTTTGGCCTTAGAAAGGATTTATTCTAACTTTCTCCTTGATGAAAGTGTGCTTTCTCCTTGCTTTTCCATTCAGGTTTCAATGGCAGTCAATGTCCTGGGCTTTTCAAAGCAGGTGAAACATACCACATACAAGGTGAGAGCTAAGCCAAGTCACCTTCCCAAAGGTTTCTGCAGCTTTCCAGCTCTGGTCTTTGGCCTTGACCCCTCTCAGAAGCCGAAGTTACTAGCCACACTCTGTAATTCCCTTCGCTGAAACTAGACAGGTTTGTCAGCTGGAAATAATCCAAGTCTTCATACTTCCACCTGATGACGTTATAAAGTATCGTCTCATACATCAGCTTCTCACACAACAGGTCAGGAGAAACACCCAGAATCTCTCCTCCCTGGTAAGTAAAGCAGCAACTGGTTTTATTCCAGGCCCAACTTCACTTTGTTGAATTGCTCAAGCTTCCTGACATGGATACTGGAGGTACGTTGCTCTGGAGATATATTGCTCAAAACCAAATAGAGCATCCTGAACAAGAAAACTAGTTTTTAATTACTCCATACGTCATGGATGGATCCCCCTCAACACCCTCTTTCCTCTCCATATCCAGTGATCATAAAATCAAAGGGTAAAGAGGTACAGAAAGAGCACATCACTATATTAATATTTAAAACATTCAAAGATGATCATTAGAGATGAGGCCCTGAATCAGAGGCGCAATGTTTGAGTCAGAGCAATGGAGGCAAATAAAAACAAGCTATTTTTAAATGGTACTTGAGAAATTTATGAATGGGATTCAATGATGTGGTTGCCCAAAATAGCAAAGATTTGGGCATGATGACCCAAGAGTTCCTGAAAGCTGCTGGCATTCAGACCATGTGCAAGCAAAGGGTTCCTGCTGTTTCCTTTCCTTCCTACAAAAGGAACTTTTCCCCCTAATTTCCAAACAGATTCCTACATTAACATAGGGCACTACAGAATAGGAAGTCAATAGTGGATATTCCCCAACATGTTACAATTCTACCTAGGGAAAAAAAAATAAAATAATTTTTAAAAATCACCTGGAAATTTGCAGCATATGACAAAGTAAAGAAAGAACAAAGTGTCACTGCAGCAAAGGCCTATTGTCAGTCTAAAAGCATGGCAAAAATAGATGGGATGGCCGGCCCTATAACATCTTTATACCTGGTCCTCAGTGATCCATCTCATTTGCCCTTTAAACCTTCTCAGCAATTCAGGCATTATATTCAAATTCAGCAAACCTGAAAGTTTTGGGGTTTTTGTCCCCTCTGAAGCTCGATCTAAGTTTTCCTTGCCTACCTAAACACACAGCTTTTTAACTTGTCCTAAGCACAGAAAACAGTTCTCCTCACACATTCCAAAATTCACTAATTAAATTAGTTCTCTTTAATCTTCCCAGATAAACCCCATTTTTCAACAGTTTTCTTCTAAAACACCCTTTGGGGGAATTCTTTTCATTTTTCTTGTTTTCCTCTATGCTTTAAGCTATTTGGTCCATACTTTTCTTGCAGAAAGAGGCCCCCCAAACCAGTTATAGTAATCCAGCCCTGAGCAGAACTATTTCATCATCTCTTGCATACATCAATTTTCCTACCACACACACAATATAGAATATTGTGGACTTATACGTAGTTTGCAATTCAGTTATACCCATCCTGTATTTTTTTCCAGTTAATTATTCCTATCCCAGTGGTGTACTTTGCACTTTTTGGTTCTCTCCACAAGCCATTGGAGCACATGCTTTTCCAGAAAGATGAGCAACAGTGAGTCTGTGGTTTAACAATGAGTTTTAAGGCTACTAGTACCAGATCTGAAACTCCGGAATCACAATATGGAAATACAGTCACTCTATTTGTTCAAGCTTCAAGACATTTCTGCTGGTGTAATTCTGCATCAATAGACTTTCTGGCAGATCTGTTATCACCTGATGCAGCCAACCTAGACCCAGCATAAAAAGATATAACTACCATGAACTCTTGCTTGTTTGTTTTGGCTAATCTGATAGAAATGCAATGTACATATCCATACCCAAAAAACACGTCGCATGCCCAAAGAAAATCAAACTGGTACTTTCGAGTGACCAGATACTACATAGATCTGATATCTAAACTCATAAAACTAGGGCAAAGATTTTGTTTTTGACACAGTAAAACTTGCTTCATAGATAAGGGACTCTGTAATTGCTCTGTAATTAACAGAACCCATCTGATGGAAGATCAGAAGGAGAACTTACGGTGACACGTGTGCTAATTATACTAAAAACAATCTGTGCTCCAGAATAGATAATAATGACAAATGAATACTGAGAAGGAAACTTTGATGTACTTTAGATAACTGTGGTGTTTAAAAACTGGATTCAGTTCAAACATCTAAAACATCTAAGTCCAAGATCTACATTTCAGATTGAGAATGTATTGAGGCACAAGCAGATTTTAAAATAAATACACAGAAGGGCAGAACACAAACACTCACAGAAATAAAGCAAGCCCTCTTCAGTTAGAAAACCTTAGGCTGAAACAACATTTAAAATTGCTTCTCCTTCATGAAAACCAAATGCAAAATAAGCAAAGCAACTTTTAATAATTCAAGTTGCAAAGTGGACTGACAGAGATGTGTATTGACTCAGTGAAATTCGAGGCACAGGTACAATCCAGACCAGACTTCTAGGCCCTGCTCCATCAGGACTCTGCTGGAAGGCCTTCTTTATAATGAAGATGAAAAGCAAAATTGATGGAAATCCTGATGGAAAAGGACACAAATGTGTGTGTATGTAAGCATATGTTCTGTCTTATTGCTGCAGACAGAAGATATCTTAGGCTAGGAATCAGCACCCTGTATCAGGTCTGGCTTGTTACTGACCATCTGGTAGAACCAAGCTGCAAAGGGGTTGCCAGGAATATAAGAACACAAAGCAAAAGGACAAGAATTTGGAGTCCAGTAGGCCTTTTTAAACATATGAGTTCCCATATTCCCATCTTGAATTGATTTTTTTTTTTCTTCCTGAGACCCTTCACCTGAAAGGCACTTAACAGAAATAAAGAGATACCTTAAGTTTTTCTAAGACAGCAGCTCAGCTAAGCAAATGAATACAAAGCCAACACAGGGAGGAAAAAAAGAAAGAAGAAATGGTGGGGGGGGGGAAACACCTTCAAAGCAATCGCCATCAATTTCTCCCACTTAAACAATGTACCGATGCAAACTCTGAAACTGGTATTTTAAACCAACTTTGTATTAAATCTTGGTTGCTCCCCCCCATTTCCATCTATAGCTCCTGTATTCTTAAGGTCAAAACCTCTACAGGTTTGAGGCTCTGTGGGTGCCCAGGAGGGCACCCACAGAGCACAGCTACAACACCTCCTCCCAGAGCTCCGCAAAGAATTAAGAAATAGAGCACATTTTGAAAATGCCCTGAGACTACAGAGCAGCACACGCTATCAGGGCTACTCTGCAGGAATAACCTGCACCAGCTGCTATCGAACTGTTTATGAAACTTGCCATCAAATTTAAAAACACTTCAGGATATGGCCAAGAGCCCATCTCGCTTGCCCATCACAAAGAATAAATTTAATTACATGGCTGAACTGTGACTAAGTGGGTCCCTAATAACTGTGAGCACAAGTGCAACACGTGAGCACTTCCAGCCTTTTGAATGGGACCACTCCTGTGCCTTAAGTTATAGGCATGCTCCACAAACTACGGCTTCCAAGAGTTAAGCACATTAGCCACAGGCTCTCTCTAACCCAGCCAACCTTAAGGACATTTGAAACGAGGCCACTGAGTGAGGCATCAAAGGAGAGATGGGACACTCTCCGTTGCAAGTATGTCCGGGCTTGCTGCCACCAAAACGTCCCTGCACATTTTCATCGTGTTATTTGCAAAGCAGCTGCTGCCCACTGGCACTGCCCAAGCGTTTAATTACATGGAATAAGCGTTGTGCTCCCACTGCCACTGTGACTTGCAAGTCACTGAGGTTTGGCCCTTCTTCCAGCTTTTCTTCCTGGGAAGAAGCTGCGTTTGCATCAGAGCAATCAGTAGAAGCCCTTAGAATACTCAAGTCACCCGTGGGTCCCCTCTCAGGGAGGGAAGGATGCAGGTGGTGGCAATGACTCCCAATAAAGGACCAACTTGGATCCATTGCTGCACACACACAGCTTACACACCATGCCTTGACCTCACTCAAGTTTGGTGGCCCATCTACCTAATGTTTTTGAAGCCACACAAACAAATGCTGTATGAAAACTGAACACATACCATTATAGACATTAGTTTAACGTGCCCTTTCCTTCAGAGGGAAAGAAATCAACTCATGTTCTCCTTTTCAGGGTGCAACAGTAGCTAGAAAAATACTTTTCTAAACCCTTTTCAGAATATTCCTTTCCACATCCCAGCTGATGGAGCAAGTTCACATACCACATGGTGCTAGGGGCAAGCAAGTGAAGGCTCATTCCTGGACTGGTCAGGAAAAGTTTTCCAGGAGAAGGGGAGACAGTTTATTTTCTTAAAATAAATAAATAAATAATTTACCTGCTTTCTCTAGCACAACTACTAGGAGTGGAATACTTAGAGTTTATAAATCCTAGAATTCATAATATTTACGGCCCAAATTCATCATCTTGATGCATGCACACTGAGCAATACAACATGGATCTTTCCTTCTCTCTCAACAATTCCTTGACTCTGTGCAGTAGATGTTCAGACAGCAAGTCCTGCTCACATTAGAGTTTAAAAAATACATTAAATTCCCTAATATTTTTATAATTATAATTTAATAATATCCTCCTCCCCTTTCTATTTTTTCCTCCCTCTTTTTGGCTTTTTCTCAGTGATAATGTCTCCCTGAATTTTCAAAACCATAACACATACTTTGGTGGCTATCAGTTTCACTGAGATTTTTATTTAACTTTCTTTTTCTTTCCTCAGGAAAAAAAGAAGTTGTTCCCTAGCAAAGTGCGATAGCATATGAATGAAAAGCTCATTTATACTACTCTAGCATAAGTATAGCAGTTTAGCATAACATAGGTTTAGTATAACAATAGATTTTAGATGTTCATGTTGTGCCCTCTACCTTCTTGGCAAGAGTAAACAGACAGGAGAAGATAATGAAAATGAGATTGAGACATCTGTGAAATAGGCTTAAGGGATAAAAGGAAAGTATCATTAGCAAAGATACCTGCGTTTCCATTTTGGTGAAGCTGAAAGACACTAATAGGTTCAAAAATGGGAGGACCTGCACAAGCTCAAACACCATCTTTCTTCACTACTTTATTCTGTTTCATTTGAAGTTTTATGCCTATGTGTAATAGGCCTATTACACATCCATCCACTTAGTTTTGATATGGATTTTTCATTGGTTAAACACAATGTAAATACATAGAAGGGACAGAGCATTACCAAAACTCTTTTCCCATTGGAGAGCATTAAACCTCCTTCCTCGCAGGCACAGCCTCTGCGTGCCATCGGCTCCGAGCCTTGGACAACGCAGGAATATTAGCCCTTCCCTGCAGACAGAGGCTCCATCACTACTCCCACAGTTGTCCCAGGGAGAAGCATGGGAGCTGGGGGCACTTATCCCAAGCCAAGGAGTCAACACTCCAGATATAATCCAGCTGCTCTCTGCATCCATCACTTCTTTCCCAAATATAACCCACTGCTTACCCCAAACCCCAAATTTAAACAGCCAGTGTTTTTTCTTTTTTTGTATGAAAAGGAAAACTACGCAGGAAAATTTTAAAAAAAGAAAAAAGAACAGACAGAAAATTAAACAATCTACCTAAAATAAACTCTGCAGTGTTATCTGTCTCTTGTCAAAAGTTATTAGGAAATAAAACTGACAGACTGTCTACAAAGACGCATCCCATGTTCAAGTGACATACCTAAAGCAAGGCAGAGATTTCCCTCTGTTGATATGTCTGCTTAGCCTTAATGCCCACACTTGTTGCACTGTTAGATAATTCTTGGATGGTGCAAGCAGTTGATTTATTTGTTGGAAAGGAAGAACACTTCCCCCCACACACACACACCTAATTTTGCTTTTCTGATGCTACATGTCTTGGTCTGTTCCTCACATAAAACAGGAAGGTCCTGGAGTAAAACCAGACTCCACATAGTTATTTGTCCTTAAAAATAAAGTCAGTAAAACTGGCAAATGCAAACAAAAGTGGAACTGATCTATCAAATAATTGTAAACAGATTTTCCCTCACTGCACATTCTTAACATTAAAAACCTAGTACTGGTCAGTATTAAAACCAGACAAATTACACGGTGCAGACTAAAGAGGGGATAAAACAGCTCATGTGGATAAGTTAAAGGAATGGGTAAGTGAGAGCTTGCCTCAGTCCATACAGCCACTTGCATTGGAAGCTCAGTGCCTGCTCTGTCTGCTCTTTAGTCTTTACTGAGCATTGCAAGTAGGGTCTCTGCACAATATATCAAGTCAAAATTGAAAATCTAGATATGGACAACTTTGTTTGAAAACTGGGCTTTGTCACAGCTTTGATGTGGTTGTGAATTGGGCACGTGCCCACGAGAGAAGCAAAAACTCAGCAGGATAGTACAAGAACACAACCAGCAGCTAGGAGGGAAGCTCTGTTTGGGGGAACATGGGATCAGGTTTCTGGGTTGTCACAGCATGCAACATAAGCATAAATAAAGGGTTTTTTTAATTATTTGCCATTGAATTTTGCATTTTTTCCTTAGAAGGAACCTTAAATGAAAATTAAGGCAAGCAAATAAAGCAAGTTACTGCTTATGGATAGATGGGACCACAACAAATGGCCAAACTTCCTCTCTCCCATGCAAACAAAATGGTAGTACACAAAGTCAGCACACTCCTTTCCTCACGTTTTTGCAATAAGCCAGCCCATCACCTGACCCCACATTCCTGTGCTATATTGGAATATCACTGAGCAGGATTCATGTTCTGCTTATGTAAGGACATCCTCACCAGGGCGTTCACCATGGCACTAGCAATGGAAGCAAAGTTCCCACTCCACTTGACAGGCTAGGAGATTCCACCCCGAATCCCAGGAAAAGCTTGCTTACTGAGGCCCTAGTAGAAGGGTTCCCAGGGCAGCAATCCACTCCTTAAAGGTACATTACCACCTTGTCGCTGCCCAAAAGCCACCAACTCATTTGCAACTTCCAATTTTGGTGTTTGTTACCATCTATGTCCCTTCGCATATAAGCTGATATAAAAACACAAGGAAAACGAGAAAGAAAAAGCAGCGAGAGGGACTGCTTACTGAGGCCCTAGTAGAAGGGTTCCCAGGGCAGCAATCCACTCCTTAAAGGTACATTACCACCTTGTCGCTGCCCAAAAGCCACCAACTCATTTGCAACTTCCAATTTTGGTGTTTGTTACCATCTATGTCCCTTCGCATATAAGCTGATATAAAAACACAAGGAAAACGAGAAAGAAAAAGCAGCGAGAGGGACATCTCATGCCTCAAGGTGCTCCCCAGGTGCGTATACGCCAGAGCTGAAGCGAATCTAAGCAACCGCAGACTCTGCCTTAGAGAACAGTAGTTGCAGAGCAAGTTCCTACCAACTTCACCTTAGCACAAAAAGATGAAGCACGTGTTTCTTTTGTTTATTTGTCTATTTGTTATTTAGAAACACTTCTGTGTATCTGAGTATTGCAAAAACCTACTTTTATTTTTCACTTACCTTAATGCAGCTTGAGTGAGCCAAGATAACTATCCAGCAGCGATGCATTTCTTGCCCAACACTATACTAAAGCCATAGCTGTGGGTACCGGGATACACTGCCTGCCCAGACTGCTCTTTGGAAGACCCAAACACTAACAAAAACATTTCTTCAGAGCTGCATAATCCAGTTGTAGGGCTGATATTAAATCAAAATAGAAAAGTGCTTTCAGATCACTAAACAAACCCTCTGGCACCCATAACAGAACAAGTAGTGCAAAGAGTGCTGGGACCCTTGGAGTCCCCATGGCAGAGAGGGCTTTGACTTTTAATATGGTTTGGATTAAAATGCTATCTGCCGTCACAGCTTTGATGAAATTCTTGTTTTCCATGTCAAGGCCGAAAGCAATGGACTAGAACAAAGAGCTTGACAAGCACAGTCTCCAACATGCAAACAACTCACTGTTTCCATAGAAAATTAGAGGACAGAAACTGAAGTAATTTTTAAAAAATGAATTCCTAATTTTGTAATAAAGGCCACATGGTCTGCTGAAAAGCAGTGCAGAGCTGGAGATTAGCTCTAACCAAATATCCCTGCTGGTTTCAGAATCCTTGGCATTTTTCCCTCGTCTCAGGACACATGTCCGTGTCTCTCTGCCACTGGGAAATGCAGCCTCATCTTCCTTACCACAAAGTTTTTAGAATCGATTACTGAACACTTAAACCAAACAACGAGCTAATTTACTCCAAAGTAGGAGTTTGTGAAAATAAACTAACTCCATTGACTGCTTTCTTGGTTGAATTTGAATCTCTTACCTGGAGCAATTTTGGTCTGGGTTGTATATAAACTTTGTACGTCAAATTTATGTAAAACCCAACAAATCAGAAATTTAATAGAAATTACACTTTGAGGCAAGGTATTGCAAAAGAGAGAGATTGTGAGATTGAATCAGACTTGGTAATAGGCAATATATTGAACCCCATCTCAAAATATTACCAGCCCAAATTAGACCTTGCCTCCACCAGCCATCATTAGTAGAAAAAAGTCACTGAACAGTAACATTGGCATTCTATGTTCATGCAAAAAAGTTCTGCATGTGAGCTGAAAATTCATTTAGCTAAGAATATTTTATTGTGGAAAAGGATGTAGAAGCACAAAATAAGTTAAAATGATAAAGAGACCTGAATAGAAAATCTGCGGCTATAAATGGAACAGTTGCTGTAAGCAGACAGTTCTGTCCATCCACATCTGCTCCAGTTCAAAGCAGTTCATGTGAACCAGGGGAAGAAACTGTTTTTTCCCCTCTAGCTTCACCGCTATAAACTTGTTGCATTCAGACAAGGGCGGAAAGCAGGGAGAGGTAGAAACCACCATCACTGCACTGGCTCAACGTAAATTTCCATGAAAGAGGTCCATCCCTGGCAGCAATTTCCGTCTTACCCCATTTTGACCACTCATCCTGCATTAAAACACTTCTAAAAGAGAGCAGCAACATTTGTAAATACTTATAGCAATTAAAATTGTTTGTTTGCACAAAAAAACAAGGCATTTCTAGCTTAACAAATGCTTTTTGTTCCCCTACTCACAGATAGTTTGTTTCACAACTGTACCTTCTGGGGCCACTTTGACGATAACGTGGGAAAAGCAGACAGAATAGTCAAACAGGGGAATAAATATGCAAAAATAAGAGCCTGTTCCACAACTCACTCAGGTTCCAAAGGAAATCGAATTTCCACTCTGTGGGTATCTTGAGTACTGTCCCTACCCTGGTTTGGGTCTGTCTCTTTCTGCAATACCCTTTTCATCTCCCTTCAGAATCATAAAAATAAAGTAGGAAAGAAAGTAGAAAAATACACCGTGCAAAGAAACAAAAGAGCAATAGTATCAAACTTGGTAAAGGCTGAAAATAATAGGTCTGTGTTTTGGTCAAATAGCAATATTCAAATTCCAGAGGGGAGACACAAGACAGTAACAAGGCTATGAGAAACCGTTTTTTCCCTACTTATATTATTAAATGACAGTATTTATTCTCCCTTCACACAATTCACGAGACTTAAATGTCTTTAAACATTTGGTGGCATGTAAAGTTTGAAATATTTTAAATGAGGTCCCTGATTTTATTTTCCACCTACAAAACATAAGAGCTTCCCACCACCAAGTTTTGATAGGAATTTCCTGCTCCTGAGGCACATGCTCAAGGCAGTCAACACAGAGAAACTGCAGAACTGAGATTAACTGTGGGCTCATAACCCTGTCCTGAACAGCTTTTACTAGATTTTACTCTAAAGGTATAGTGCCATATCTAACAAGACACTGAACCCCTTTAACTTTAGAAGTGAAGCATGTGGCTAGTTAAGACGAATGGCAAAAATCTCCAGAATTTTCAGAATTTCAGAACAGCATTTACCTAAAGACATGAAAAATGCAACTTGCTCAGTGTCTAACCATGCTGAATCTTTAAAGAGGATCCTCCACATCTTATGCAGAGATGCTCAGGAGGAATTCTTCTGCAGAGCCGTAAGCATGAAGCACCAGTCCTTTGGGTACACAGTGGCAGGCAAGCTATCACGACAGGGAGCAACGTCTCACTCAGTTGTCCCCCCTTGTTTTTTCACCAAAACCAGACCTTAAGACAATTTGCTCATGTAAGTGTTTTAGTGGAGCAGGGCCATAAGGAAGAGCAAATTGCAGGATATGGCCCTCATGAACTATTTGAAGAAAAATTTGGGGGTGGGGGGGTAGGGAAGGGAGAGAGAAGTGAAAGGCTTTGTTAATTTGTATTATAAAAAAAAAAAGATTTTTTGTTTTAGAAACAAGAGTCTGGCTCCTTTAACTGAAAGTTTGCTAGCAAGATGCTAAAAGAAGAAAGTTCACAAGTGAAATTAATCTGCCATTAATAAATAATTAGTTTTAAAAGGCTTTCTCATTATCTAACCATTCAGTCATATTGTTAATTAGATTTAATAAAGATTGACTAGAATACTTCACTACAACATACAAAAGACATGGTACCATAGCAGTGTGAGGCTGCTAATGGTGATGTGACCCTTCTCCTCCAGTTGATAACCTGTCATTATTAGACTTGAGAATTACTGTGTTATTCTAAAATGAAAACTATAGGCTGGAATGTAAAAAAAAAAAAAAAAAAAAAAATGTAAAAACACTTCAAATCCCTATAAATATCAACACTAAACCCTGGATTGTTCACAGACAAATTCAAAGCACCTATAAATAGTGCCAGTACCATTCTGGCAGCCGTATGCCAGCACCTGGCACCTTAAACAACAGATCCTGGACTCAACACTGTCCTTGGGGACTCACACGAGGCAGGGAAAACTTGCAAGCATGGCTTCAGTGGGGGAAGACTGTTGTTTTCTGAGGCTTTAATTCCTTCAATTAACTCAACAATTATAAGTGAAGCAGAGAATACTTTTACAATACGCCACATGGTAGCACTCAGAAAAACATTCACTTTCATCAAATGATCCAAGAGCTGGCAAGTAAATCTTAACAAATATGGTTACTAATGAGAAGACCAACAAGAGAAGGGCTTCCCCTGCTCAAGGAGATATGCAGACATTCAAAGAAATGCTCCCCACAATAAGCAAAACAAATACGGGGTACATATGAAACTGAAAAATGTTATGTCTTAGCAAGGTCAGAAAAGGTAGTAAAGCTCAATAAAGGGTAGAAGACCTCATGTTACCTTCCACTAGATATAAGGCCAAGCAATATGTCCCAATCTGCTACACAAAATTTTAGCAAAATGCATGAACTGAATGTATTTATTATTTTGAAGGGAAAATTAAGAATTACTCAATTCATGTGCATAGAACTCCATCCAATCATTCCTTCTGATTAAAAAGTGGAATATTCTGACATTCTGCACTATTCTGTTTGTTAGCAAGTCCTCTATTCCCACAGGGCACGAAGTCCTATTAGCCATACCTGTATACACGGAGCTTCAGACAAGCACAACTTCAGATATCGTACAGCAGCCCCTATTAGATTTGCTTTCCTATTTAACGTATATTATAGCATACAGATGTGCTGCTTGGCAACAGAGAGGTACTCCCAAGCTACGTTCTGGAAAGTGAAACAACGCCCAGCGTGTTTTAGGTCAGATGTTACATGGTTCTCATGAATAGACAAAATTAGAGTATGTTATGCTCTTGTAGTATAGGAGAACCTTTTATTTTAGTTGGCAAGCACCACAGAAAGGACACTACTCCCCTCATCCTTCCCCTCCTCACCCCCAAAAAACACGCTACCAGCAGCAGGATGATTTGATTGTCCTGGGAGACTATATTTGTTAAAACAGGTTGCTCAAGCTGATTAAATGAAAGTAATTGTTGTCTTGGATAGTGTCCCAATGTAGTGCTAGCGGAAAAATTAATAGGAATCTCAATGGGGTTTTATTATTTTAGTGATAAACTAACCGTAAAAATCCATTCGGATTTTCTTGAATGGCTTGCCCAGATGCATTTTTTTTTGGCAATATCTTGCAAGAAGAGGTGGAAAAGGATAGCAGAGAGCATTTTAGCTATATTCTGCCTATGCAGTGAGTGGGGACCTGGAACCAGGATGTAAGAGCCAACCCCTTCTCCCGTAGGCGGTCAGCAAGCTCCACATGGCAACTTCTACACCTGGCTAAAACCCTGAAAACCACCTGGCTCCACATCCTTACTTTACGACTCAGATTCATTTTTGTTTATACTCTTGTGAGCTGAAGAATGATGACGACTAGTAGCTATATGGATAAATAAAGTATATTAAGTCACAGGAAATAAAAAAGGGGAAAAACATTAGTTTATTTTTAGAAACCTGTTCTTGCCATTCATCAGAAATAGAACATTCAAAAGCATGCATCAAGATACAGGCATCTGGATGAGGTTTTCTGACCACATACCAGCATGCAGACTACACAGAGAACCGCTTTTCTTCTTCAGCCCCGTCTCAGGGTCTGTGCCAGGGAACACAGGATATGGACAGGAATGTAGCGGTTTCCACTAGCAAACCTCTGCAAGGAGCCCGCTCTGACCGGGTCTGCGTAGCCTTGTCCCCCCCACAACTGCACAGACGATATCTGCCTCACACAACGTGTCCCCAGCTGCCACATGTAACCCACCTGCCCACGACAGCCTCCAGACCGAGCTGGACACTGAGGCCAAGGGCCCCGGGCCTACGTCAGCACCTCTATATAAGCCAAACACGCCAACGCTAACTGAAAATAAATACATGTCTTAAAACGGATCTGGACGCTCAACTTCCAGAAACATAGTAGTGAATGCAGGACGCCCACACAAGCCTTCATCTCCTTGCTATTACTGGGTTGCCAAAGTAGCACGCATAAATCTGGACAAATCCTTTTCCAGACAATAGTGGTGCAACACACTGGCATGAATTTAGTAATATTTGCATAAAAGCTTCCATCTTTTTTGGTCTGCAGTAGACTTCTGGGCACTCATACCACAAGCATAAAGTCATACCATGCTTTGCATCTCTGTGGGTCAAAATGCGGGAAGAATCACAATGCACATTCACAGACGTATCTTGCAGGACACTCTCAGCCAAAACACCCTAGTACAACTGATTAGGCATAAATAAAAATTAAAGCTTTAAAAAAAGTTATTTTCAGTGCTGTACCAGACAAGTTGCTGCCATTTTCCTCACTTCAAAAATTACCAAAAAGAAAATTAAACCTTGATCCATGCTTGGCACTGCAACTTCCACCTTGGCTCTCCTTATTAAAGTCAATCATAAAAAGCAAAGAGAGAGATTGTAATTGAAAAGAAAAATTTTAAAAAAGTAGAAAACATCAAGGCTTTTGCATTTACTTCTACAATGCTGCTAAAGTTAGTTCAATTTCCCTACTTAATTTTCAAAAGTGTGCCCTTAGTCTGCACTAAATTACTGAAACGTAACTAAATTGCCGTTCTTTTCTCCTCTTTTTAGCAACTGAGTGCTGCAAAACATGTTTGATTTTCACTTAGTGAACCTTACTTATCAAGCCACAGATTCCTATTGCCTATTCCAAGTTTGCTCTGCAAGCAGGACACCAACTGACGTCAATGAAGATGTAAAAGAGGCAACAAATATTTGCAATGTGTTTAGAAAACAAAATTTTCCCTCTTACTAGTGTAGAGTCATCAGGTTTCATCTCAGTCAGCTTGCAGACTGAAGACAGCCAGCAGGACTGGGGGACAGGAATACACAACCCGAAATCACTGATGTCATGGTATGACTTAAATGATTTAAGATGTAAAAAGAGCCGTTAGCTCTTGTAAATTACCTTTTCATAACAGAGTTTGTATTTTAAAACTCCACTGAAGACATTAGAGTTGTGTGCAAAAAGTTACAGGCATTCATATTAGAGCTTTTTTTTTTTTTTTTTTAAATGCTCTATCTTATGGAGTTGCAGTCCGAGAGGACAGATCCTACTGAAATAATCTGTACTTGGTCTAAGAGTTTCAGAGATTATTAATATACATTATTAATATTCCACTCATAGGAACAAGAGTGTATGACCAGATTCCTACATAGATATGGCACTACCAAGAATAAGCAAGGAGAGCAGGTAAGGCAGGCAAAGGTTTTATGGAAAAATAAGAAGGGATCTAGCAGAATAACTGCCTTTTTACCAGTACATGTTTGGAAATAGTTTCCGTAATGGCAGGAAAGACAGATTTCCAGTGGATCGCTAAGATGTGAACACACAGAAAGTCAGAGAAAGCAAAAAAAGCAGAGAAAGCGTGGTCACGAAAACATGGCAGGGCTGCTCTGAGGAGAGGCATGAGGAACAGCACAGCAAGGCGAAAGGACACAACATACAGCGCAGCAGGAGAAAAGAGAGCAAGCAGCAAGAATATACACCAGGACACAGACTAGCTGCATGAGGATAAAAGCAAGCGGACAGAGGAAGGTCTGGGTGCAAGGAGTGGAGCTGCAAGCAGAGCTGCCTGCAGAAAGAGATGAGGGATGCAGAATACAAACCAAGGGCTAAAGCAAACAAATAAGAAGCAATTTCCCTTGGCGGTATGTTGGCCAGCACACGAAGTAGCGGTAGTGACTAATGCAGTTCAGCACACAGAGCTTTGCTTCCTGCACCTTCAGAGTCTTGCGAGCGAGTCAGCCACTGTGGTCATTTCTGAGAAGCTCCTATTCTCCATAAATTACCTTGCAGTGATGGTGCAGGTACCACTACCTTACCTCTTTTCCAAGTCTCAGGGAAAGTACATTGTTGGTCACACTACTGCATTATATCACTTAGATCAACCAGCTGGTATGAGCTGACTTAGCACTACTGAAAATAACAGTATGATAGGGTCCCTGGAAGACACATAGGCTGAAAACTGTCACCTGTAAAACTACACTTGGGGTTTTGCTCTGCCTGTGACAGACTCCAGCTCCTACTGTAATCTGAAGTTTTGCAGTAAACATGGGCAAGGCCAGAAAAGTGACTATTCCCTTACCTCCAAGCTAAACCCTAGCTTCATGCCTAGCTAAACCACTTCTGTATTCCCCAAAGGTGTGGAATGCAGAAGCATTTCACAATACTGTTGATAACCTGGCCTATAAAATAAAATATAATGATGCATAAAGAAGTGCTTTTTCAGAAGCCCTGCAAGTGATTACAGGAAATCAGAAAAGAATTGGTGGCTTTTGCCTATGGAGCTTATCAGTGTAATAGTTTGGCAATAAAGCAACTGATCAGCTCTATGCAAAAAGGGAGTTTGACAGCTTAAGAACTTCAGCCTCCCCATCACCTTCTTGAGGGATGGTGCCAGGTCCTCTGGAGGGGCTCACCTTCAAAAGCTGCCTGAGCCTTGGGCTTGCAGAGACGCCATCAGCATAGTCTGCCCTGCGGAGGAGGAAGCGAGCTCAGAGCCTTCAGTCTCGCACTGGTGCTATGCAAAGATTTACGAGTAACTCAATACAACAGAGCAAGCCAAGGCAGGCTGGAGGTCCTCCCCAAGGAAGCACGATCCTTGCCCATACCATATGCGCCCTCACATGGAGGGAGGGACAGTCCTGGAGCGAGAAGAGCCTCTTCTTCAGCACCCGGACCCCGTAGTTGTCCTGGGTGCCCCAGGACGAGCAGCTTGCTGGGCAGCCCACCCCACGCTGAAGATGCTGGACGCACCTCCACGAGCGCCAAGCATGCCCCCCAAAACAGAGGACAGAGCAGCAAACTCAGCCCTCCTCAGCCTTTCACACAGTGAAGTCCAGAGATCTGTCTGTCATATTCCAACCTTCCTTCCCTCTTCCCAAAGAGGATCTAATCTAAAGCAAGTCTCATTTTCCAACCACAGCATGTCCCCGAGCATTTCCTTTTCCCAAAACTGCCAGAATTCAAAGGGTGCAATTACTGTCAAAAGGGACTTTTCTCCCCGTCTCTTGATGCCAATAAATACTGCTACTTCCCAGGGATCCTCTCCTGCCTTCTGTTCTGGCACGTGGCTTTTCTCCCATATTTCAGTGCCACAAGCATGTAGCCACAGAGCTTGCATGCAGCTTGCCCAGCACATCTGCAATGCTGCCATGCCACACTTCCCCTACCTATGAGCTCTTGGTGACTTGCTGCCAGCCCCGTGTAGGACAAGGCACGAGTCTGCAGCTTGGCACAGAGCAGGAGACGTGCTTGGGCTGCACGTGCACCCATCCACAGAAATTAATAAATCATTACTACAAATTCAAATATTAAGTTAATGATGTGCACGACTGCAAGTTACAGAGCTGGAAAAGAAGTCCTAATTAAATCAATATGGCTATTAGTCCTTTGTCACCTCTGATTAATTATTAGCTTAATGTGCTTCATCATTTTCCTTGCTCATGGAAATAGCTACAGTGCCACCATGGGAGGCAGTGCAATACATCAGAGCAATGTACAGAGCTGTGCTGGGAGTCACAGTGCAACTTCCAGAGAAAGAGGAGAAAACGGGCTTCATTCTCTAGCGCAGGATTCCGACAACATCCAAAGAGGTTGCAAAGCTCCTGACTTCGGCAGGGTCGGGGTGGGAGAGGGTCTCACTGGGGCAATTCTTGACTGCTGAAACGTAGGAGAAGACACAACTCCTAATCCTGATGCTTGTGCCAGCACCGCTCAGCCGCTCTCTGAAGCACCACAATAGCACAGAGGGCACATGTAGCTCTCGGAAACCGCTGTCTTTCCCTGGAGCCCACCCAGCCCTGGCCCCCTTGATGCTTCTTGGCTGCACATACTTGTTACTCCAGGACACCAAGGAGGAGTCATCACAAAATGACCTGGCAGTCCTCAGCGCTGAAGTAAAAACATCAAAAACAGGTTCCCACACACCTCTCCAGCGATAAAAACCAAAGTTATCGAAGAACGGGATAGAACTACAATGTTGTACCGCAATCCATGGATCTGTCACATATTTAGACGGGAGCTTCTTTGTATGAGGAGCTTTTACAAACAAGAAGTTAGCACAGACATGCAGACATGTGCTTAAGAGAATAGAGCTGCTCCTTGCGTTTATTAATGAGGCTGGTACATAGTGTCCGTGCCCCTAACGGGCAGTTCAGTAAATTAAATGGGGAATGTCATTGTAAGATCAAATGTAAACTTTCTCAAAGATAAAGAGCCCCTCCAACAATTTCTCCAGGCACTCCCAAATTCTCCCTGTGATTGCCTCCCGATAAAGAGCCACCTGCCCCACGAGGAATGGCAGAGCTCTCTAGTGCCGTTATCACTCAGTTGATATAGCTGTTAATGTACTATGATAACAGTTCAGTTTCCTCTTATTTGATCACTTTCCATTTCAGATTATAGCTCTAGGCTGAATTTTGAAAACTTCCATATTTTTAATGAATAAGAATGACACACAAAAACCTTGTCCCCCCATTATTTAGATGTAAAGCCCAGCTGTTTTGTGTCAGACATTAAAGGAATAGTTCTCTTTTCATTCTGAGCACTCTGGCTAGTCCCTGAGTCTGTGAATACACAGCATTTCTTTTAGAAATGGGCTGAACTCCAGTGAAATATTCAGCCATTTAATGAGTAGGCTCCAGGATAACGGCTTTCATGGGAATCCAAAAAGAGGGAGTAAAGAAAAGGGCTCCCCGTGCTATTCTTAGCTGCAAACAGTTAGATTTGGAATTTTGATTGTAAAGCATGGAATTTATAAATGGTGCCATGCTAAATTTACTTCATTTGTATACAATTCAGCTGGATAATCAAGTATGTTACAGCATGTTCCTGGTTAGCATCTAAGTTCCTAGTTTTATAGCCTTGAAACTAAAAGAAAAATGCATTCGGTAAATAGCACTTATAAAATTTGCTTTCCAACGTGAGCACGTGAAGATTTTATGTACAGGGTGCATGTCCATGAGCTTACACACACCATGCGTGTGCACAAACATTTCATGTAAATGCATATATGGTGCACACACACGCACGCTCAGCTGTGATTTATTTCTCGAGGGAAGCCAAGGAAATTCCCACCCCCTACCAGTTAAATGATCTGCTCTTTGGCTCTGCACAGTCTGGAACTTCTCCACCAAGGAATGTATTTTCCCTTTCCAATATATATAATTTATCTTGCTGCACACATTAGTTAATGATACGAGGATACACGATTTAGCCAGTTCTGTAAAAACGTTACTGACAGACCTATTTCGTTTTTGCAAGCCCTTTCCTTGCCAGGCTTCCCCAGAACAGCACGAATTAATAGCAATCACCAGATTGAGCATTTATCTCCTATACTTCATATCGCAGCAATTTCTCATCATTAGCCCGGCTCCCTGAGCCAGGGGAGCGCTTAATCGCCGTATTTATTTAGGTAAAGATGACTTAACGCTGCTTTGCCTGAGGGCGGGGAAGCGGGACAGCGATTTCATTTCAGCGGCACGTCCAGCCGATGGCTCCCGGGTTATTAAAAGCAGCAGGTAAAACACGCACGGCGGGGCCCCCCCCGCGCTCCACTCCGCTCGGACTTACGCGGTGCCCAGGGCGCTGCTGGCGGCAGCCTGCGCAGGTGGATCTCATCCTTATCCATCTCCTATCCGCGCCCGCCAGCCCGGCTCCAACTTGGTACCAAACCTGAACTTGCGCGGGTCCCTCCTCCTCCTCCTCCTCTGGCAGCCCCCGCGCGGGGTCCCGGCGGCTCCGCGCGGCTCCGCGGCACAACGCGCCGCCCC
>NW_010581632.1:587432-637037 GCF_000705375.1 Tinamus guttatus
GCCGGACGCTTCCTTGGCCCCCCTGTCCACCACGGAGCTGCTGCCCACCCCGGCGCGGCCAAGCCAGCGTCCCCCTTCCCGGGCAGGATTCCTGCAGGGCTGCAGCTGCGGGGAATGCCAGGCTCCGCCGTGATGCTTCGGAGGGGCTGCTTCCCCCTGTCTGCTCCCAAGGGATGTGCCCAGTGTCCCCACACGTAGCCCGCACAATCCACAGCGCCCTGGGGTGCAGAGACGCTGCCACTCACTCAGCCAGTGTAGGGCTGCGGTGTCAATGCAGGAATGGGAGAACTCTGCTCCAGGCTAATCCCCGTGCCCCCTGCTCTCCTCTCCTGACACCTTCCCCTCAGCCAGGTCCCCTGTCTGCTCCCAAGGGATGTGCCCAGTGTCCCCACACGTAGCCCGCACAATCCACAGCGCCCTGGGGTGCAGAGACGCTGCCACTCACTCAGCCAGTGTAGGGCTGCGGTGTCAATGCAGGAATGGGAGAACTCTGCTCCAGGCTAATCCCCGTGCCCCCTGCTCTCCTCTCCTGACACCTTCCCCTCAGCCAGGTCCTGGGCTGCGGTGCAGAAATCTGCTGTGGAACAATTGAGGCAGGAAAAGCTATGCTCCACTCAGCACTTTCTGTGGTTTTGAATTCAAGGAGAAACTGAATCCTCACAAATATGTCCAAGGTGGAGACTGGGATAGGACAGGGCTTCAGGGCTCTGCTAGAAATAAATGCATCCACCAGGAGCAAAAAAAAACCCTATAACTTTCTACAGGCAGTCCACAGGCACAGAGTAACTGCCATTCCCTGGCGAGCTCCTTGCACCCTGCTGGCACCTGCAGCCCCTGCCTCCTGATCCAGACCTTGTGGGTGGGCATGGGTGTTCGTGGGCAGGCCAGTGCTCTGGGCTGCTTCGTAAGCGAAGCTGCCGTGGGTTATGGTCACATTGCCCTTTTTTTTTTTTTTTTTTTTGAGAAAATATGGATTTGGACTATTTTTAAAACACACATTATTCAGTTTATTATTAGCAGAAGAGCAGGCTAGCAGGTTGTGCTCCAGGGCTGCCGTGTGCCAAGCCTTATGGGCCAGGCTTGCTTAACTCTGCATCAGGAGAATTTCAAAGATGTCTCTTATTTTCTTGCCCTAAAATGAACCAAATGCCCTAAAACAGAACGAAATACGGGCACAGGACTGGCCTATATGTTTGCTTTACAACTCCGAAGCACAGAGAAGCCTGGAAGCGACGCTGGACTCCAACACCCTGCCTCGTACTGAGGAGTCCCCAGGTGAGCAAGCCCCAACTATGATGTACATCCACATCCAGCCCTTGGATTCGAAACAGAGGAGCAGAGCTGCTCCTTGGTGCTCAGTCAGCCCTGTCTGCCATCATGGTGCACACTTGTCCAGATTGCAAAGGGATGGAGAATCAGCCTGCCTTGCAATGAAGCAGAAGTACCTTCCGAACAGCAAGGACACAGTGCTGCGTGCCACCCGCGTTGGGAATACTTACACTTTGCTCCTGCAAAATGTACAGGTATCTCCAGGACAGCGGCAACGACAGGGCACGGGTGCTGCCCTCCCCAGCGGTGCCCGAAATAAGAGCCCGTGTCCCGGGTGGCTACCGCGCTGCTGCAGCGCGGTCACGAGGGCCAAGCAAAGGCCAGCTCGGGAAGCAAGGTGCTCCTGCACTGTCACGTGCACAGGTTAATGTATACAGTGTATATGAGGTACAGCGGGCCAGGTACACGAGATCCAGAGAACCACAGCCAGGTGTGGAAGCAAAAAAACAGGAGGCCATTAGCCACGTGATAAAGATTAAGGCATGCCCAGAGAAATTAGCAGGTAGCCTTATTAAAACAACTAGAAAGTTTTACTTTTTTCCATGTACTATACTGACTATATTATATGATTACTATATATTATCAAATAAATAACAGCAGTAAAAGTGTGGATGCACAGCATCATTACCTTTTCATGCAATACAACCGAAGTCAGAAGCATAGGATTTTTTAGGAAACCTTTATGAAGAATAGGTCCAGTGATATCTATTGGAAAAACCAGTCTGGATATAATTTTCAGCTTGGTAAGCTCGTAAGTCTCTGGTTGTAAGAAAGGCATCTGTGGGGAAGGATGTTCTGTTTCTTATCTCCTTTCTTTGCTACTCACCACTGACAGACCCTGGGTCCTGGACTAGATGGACCTCAGGCCTGACAGAACAGGGCAAGTCTTTTGGTTCTATAAGTACTTAGCATGTATTAAGAGCTGATGCACCCACAGCACAAAATATTTTAGGGGCTATGAGATTTTGTTTAATTCAAGCATAGTTCGATATTGAAATTAGTAAGTGAATACTGCTTAAAACCTAATATTATTATTTCCTCAATGCCTCAACCTTGCAAATGCTTCTGTGTGTGCTTATATTTAACGCTATTCCTGTGAACTCTCCCTGCTAATTTTTTTATACTTCATCATTTTTTAAAGTTGAGTGAGAAAAATATTGAAGTTTATAAACAGTAATGTCCAGCATGTCAAACATGTGGAAAGCTCAGTTCAGCTTAAGAACTGAGTCAAACAATATCCTTACTGAAAAAAAAAAAAATCACTTTGCAGGTCTTTGCCTGTGTCACCAACAGAAGGTGTTTGGTGGTCACTAAATTAAAAAGGAAATAGGATGGCTGTTTTTCACTGCTTCAGCCACAGAGGAGTAGGAAAAGATACAATTCTCCTTCATGAGAGAAAAGAGCAGACAACAAACTGCCCTACTTCTGTGTATGTGAAAACTCTTCTCTCAGACTCCCCACGAAACGCTGTTATCTGTTGCTATTAGGCACCGTGGGCAGGCACAGGGTTTTCCCATTAGCGCTGCCGAAGAGTTTCCACACGTCATTGCACAGAAGTCAGGGGAACTCCCTGCTCTGCCTTTCTGCAGCTCGCCATTGAAAATAACACCATCCAAGAGGCTGGCCAGGGCTTTGGAGTTAAATTAGGAGATGCCGTAAGCTTCCGCGGGAGCGCCGGCTCTGAGTCACGGCCGGGCTCCGGCGCCTCCCTCGCGGCTGGGGCAGGGAGGCTCTGGCCGCCGCGCGGCTCGCCCGGCAGCTCCATCCTAACCTATAAACCCCCATCGGACTCTTGTGCAAGCCTGTTGGCAGAAGGTGTGGAAATGTATGTTCTCTCCTCCTTGATCTACGTGGCTGAAGTTTAGTGTAGTAGTCAATAGCTGCTGCTGTCCCCTGGAACCACAGCTTCAGGTAGCTACGGTTAGAAAAATAAAAAGAATTTAGATATACCTTGTTATTCCTTTGTGGTGTACAGTCTAAAGCCAAAATCAGCCTGCAGCCTGCATGCCTGCAAGCTCCAGCTGAATGCTATGGCCTGACTCTCTATCTTAGCTGTTAAGCAACGAAGTTAATAAAAGATTTCTTGCTAAAGGTGGTTTTTATAGCTTCAGTGTCACTTGGATCACTGCAGGGAGGAAAGGGGTGAAATATTTGTCTGTGACTCAATATGCCACTTTTTGCAATTAGAGGAGTCAGTGTCTCCCTAGACACATGTTTGGTGTAGGTGTTTCTCTGTGATTTCGCTTCCCAACCCAAAGTTATTGCACCCTTCATACAGGAAACAGCAAAAGGTGTTCTTATAAGAAAGCACTAATAACAATTCAGACTAATACCCTGTGAGTGTCTCAGGCCCCAGGAGGCTCCAGCCTGTGTGCTGCCCCTGACGTCTGCATGGCAGAGAGGCGTCGGGAACAATATTGCTGCAGCCCACGAAGACTGAGGGGCTGAAAAGAGAGGAGCTTTTTAGTGTTAACACTAACTAGAGTTTTGCCATGAACATCAAGAGTTTTTGCATATTTAAGAGTTAGGACCTAAATATTCGCATAGCCTACTTACTTGTCAACAGATATGGCACTGAGAGAGCTTGAAGTTTGACTGGCACTAGGGATTTGTTGGCCACTAGAGATTAGACCGCGAAACACTCAGAAATTTGACAGCACCTCCAGAAGGACGCACAGTGCTTCCAGCCCCTCCACGTGACCACTCAGGAGTCCTCTCACCACCCTAAATTAGGCACTTACTGCGAATAACAGAGATCACAGTCCGCGTCCTGCACTGGCTTCCACTGTGACGTTGCTGAGGAAGAGAGGAATGAAGAAGCAAAAAGCCTGTGGGTTACAGGTGTTTGCTAGCTGTTCTCTTTTTAACTATTACCTGTTTTCAATATCTGTAAGTTATCTCCAAAGTGGTTGTGATTTTAACACACAGAGTGACACCAGCCAGGATGCAGTGACAGTTCCCTGCAGAGGAGGGAACCCAGGACCTGTTTCAGGGATGTGAGTCAGTGGGAAGTTGAGATGGATTCAGCAGTGCTTTCCGAACTATGAATGTCCAATAACCTACATGAGAACATTTGGGGATGACGAGCTGATTAAAGAAACAGTTGTGTTGGCTTTTCCAGCTTCCAACCTGAGGACGGGTCCCGAGAGGAAGAAATACATAAAAGAACTGGAAAGAAACATTTTCATGTGCGATCATTTATGCTCATGTGCATATTTTTGAATATCAGTGGGATCCCAGAAAGCATACGGACATTTTTACATTATGCTTTGAATTTATATAACTCAGTGCAGCAGTGCTTGTTCCCCGGTCAGAGCAAGCCCAGCACACACCTCACAGCAGTGCATCTGCCAGTGCAGGCAGCTTGGCTCTCCCCAGCTCTGTAATTACAAGCAATGAGCCTGTTTCTTCAGCTTTCATCCCACTTTCCCTATCCAGCCCCAGCAGATCCCCATAAGCAGAGACATTCGCACAGATTTCTGGCGGCTCATATACTTTTCAAGGTCAACCTTTGCATATTCCCTTTCCAAACAAGAGACTGCTCTTAAATTTTCTGGATTCCAGCGCTGAGCTTGGATAGCTGCCACCCACCCAACCTGTGGCCGGTCCCCGCTGCTCTCGTAACGGATGCCCCAGGCTGGCGGCTCCTTGGGCTGCCCTGCTGCTGACTCGCTTCATCCTACAGCCCCAGTTTATGACAGACGTGAGGGATGCAATTTTCAGCCATAAACCCAGATCTCCATGAAATACGTGCCTGGCAGCGTGTCTGCTGATCCAGATCCCTCTGTGTTCCTGCTGGGGCTGAAAACCCGTATTCGCACAAAAGAACAGGGAGGAGATCTTGTCCTTAATCACTGTGGACGTGTCTTTGTCCCTATGAGCCGTTACATCACATTTCACAGTGATAAAATAAAAATGGGAGATTTGTATTCATTTTTTTTGCAACGTTTTAGAGGCAGGTTGAGATCCTATGGAGAGGTGCCAGCACATATTCGGAACAAACATGAGAACAATATAAACCTGAACAGAATGGAATAAGCAGAATAAATCCCAAAGTTCTTTTTTTTGCACATTTGTTATTTTTCATTTAGAAATCTGTTTACTGTAAGCATATTAGCATCTTTAATTTATTAGCATTTTTGGTTACATCTGAAAATATTTAAAAACATTTTTGGAAGATGACAAGCTGAAAAATGTGTTTTCAAATCTTAAAAAAAAAACTTTTAAAATATTTTTTCGTGTTAGGTTAATTTTCATGTTAAGTTCCTCTCCATGAATCTCATAACTTTTGTAAGATTTATAAATATAAATAATATTTATCATGTTCTTTCAAACACAAGGGGGCACCAACAAGCTAGTGGAGCAAGATAGAAATGCTTCACTGGTGTTAAGTTAGAGGAAACTGGTACAAATGTTGATATTCTTTACAGACGAGTCAGATTTTCAAAATAATTATCATTATCAGTTTTATTATAAAAATATTTGTGGTGTTTGTATTAATTTTTACAGTATCTTTTTGATTTCTTTGTATTTCCTTAGTGAGGCAGACTATAAAGGAGGTCTTGGAACATAAATTAAGACCTAAAAATTCTTAATTTAGTGCAACCTGGTCTAGTAAAATAAGTTCCCATGCATGTACAAGCATGCAGAACTTGTCCCAGCATGGAAGGTGAGCACAAGGCTCATACACCGCTTCATCCCAAGAACTGGTCTGTGATGCTCCGAGACCTATCACTACAAGCGGGTGACTGAGGATCTGAACACTCAGGCCTCCAGCTGCTGAGCTTCTGCTTTGCTCTCCTAGCCCCACTGCAAGATCTTCCGTCAGGTTTTCAGGTTACATATGCAAAAGACAGCCCTTTTCAAAGGAACGAATGAAAACAGGTCACCTTTGGGACCACAGCAAACTGCTTTTGTTTCTGGCTTTGAGGTTTTCTTCTTGAATTCAGAGCAGGAGTTTCCTCCTTAGGCATTTCCTGCTTTGCTCGGCATACTGTCACTCCTCCTGGGTTTTGGGTGTCCTTGTACTTCCCAACGTAGTTATCAGCCCAGCATTTCCCGCTTCCCAGCCCACACAAACACTGTTTGGACTAGTTTTCAAAGGAATTAACACTTTGCAGGTGGACTTTGGGTCTCAAAACAGACTCCCCTAATGGAGAGCTCACTCGGGCAGGAAGCCCAGCTCAGCAGACAGCAGCTACAAGGGGGAAAGTTAAGCTTGTGCAAGGGACATGACATTTGTGCTCTTTTTCATTGGCAACTGAGCCCTGCATAATCCTGTATAGAGTTAAAATGGGTTGGCGATGTGGTCATGCCATACATTGGACAATCATACCATTCATGTGATGAGAATCCAAATATGACAGTTCCAAGCATCTGCTTGGGAAAAATTGTCCCACAATGACACAGATCTCCCCGTTAAGATCTTCCTGATAATTTACCATGTTTGGTCCTGCACAGAATTGCTTTCCCTGTTCTCTGGATCCATGCAGCTTCGGAATCGCCTGTTCACGGTCATGCTTATCTGCCTGCTGAGCTTAGGAAGGACTTTCTGGTAAATAGCTTTTCCTTCCTGACTTTCTGCACAAGATCAGGGATGGGGACGGCTGTGCAGGACAAAAGGCAGAAGGGACAAATGAACAGGTCACAGGCACAAGGGCAGGAGCAATGATGTGGGAGAAGGGGCTTGGTACTACAGCTACCCCTCAATTAACTGTATGCAGTATAACCTTTCCTGCAGTGCCATCACACATTCATTATTTTGTCCAGGTAACCTCCAATTTGCAGGTGTGAAAATATTGTTTTTTGTCAGCCTTTGGTTTCCTTCATGTAGGCAGAACAGATAATTTGTGTTTTTCAGATGGAGAAAACTCTTTGGGTAAATATGTAGGGGTTAAAGAGAATATGTAATGTATTATTTATATACATCATATAATCAAAAGTATTTTGTTATTTAAATAATGGTTTTGTGTATGAAATACAGGAATGGGAGTCGAGAGATCCAGTTTCTTCTCACACTCTGAGCTACCCGGTATGTTTACCTCATATGCTGCCGACAGCAGGCACAGTTACTGCAAAAAAAGAAGCCATTGCTCCTGCAAACGCAAGATATTGAAAAGCTTTGCCTTTCCAACCTTAAAAAAGTGACCACCAACCGCACTTATCAGCCTCTTAAATCAGAGAAATCTTTGCTTTACAAACCTTAGCAGACTTTGTAGGTGTGTGACGGGCTTTTTGTTCACATTCTTAACCTCTAATAGTTGGTGGAACAGAGACAAAGTAAAGAGTAGATCAGTTTAGGAGTGTCCAGATGTTGCCTAAGCCAAATCCTTCTCCTTTTCTTTTTACTTAATTCTACAAATAGTGATGGTTTTTGCTCATATTATGCCACGTGCCTTAAATTGTATTTCTGGTACAGACATTTCTTTGAGAATGCTGTGACAGCATTAATTCCCATACTCGTTTCTCACTTGAACCATTACATATTATTCTGACAATTACTTTTATATTTACCTGCCCTTTTCCCTTACTAAAAAACATTTGAATCTTTCTGCTTTCCTTTCATTATGTTCTTTCCCTCTTTTATCTGCAGATAGTTTACATGTGCACCCTAGGCTCCTGAGATTCCTCTGATAGGTTTAATGTAAGGCATCTGACTGGAGCATCCATCTCTGCAGTGTATCCAAACAATATACAATGCTGGTGACAACACCAGGGAAACCAGCCAAGGACACCAGACCAGCCTCTATCATTGCAAAAACTGTCCTGGAATTTTTAACATTCACAGAAAACATCTGTTTCTCATCCATTCATAGTACTTAATATATCTCCCTCCAACCTATGAATAGATTCTCTAGGGACTGGGACACATTGTCCTCAGGAAGCAAGGTAGCCCATACATGAGAATGAGATTGTAGGGCCACTGTGGTCCAACATGAATAGCTTTTGGTAGCAACGCTGGCTTTAGCCATCACATCTGTCTCTCTCAGGAAACTGCACTGAATGAAGAAAAAAATGTTGTTTCATTTTTTTTCCTGTTGACTCCGTTCCTTGGACCACAACATGGCAGCACACAAGATGAGGAGGCAGCTCTGGGAAGGGGGAAGAGCAGGAGGCTACTTATGGCACCCCGCTGCCGAATGTGGAACTAGAGCCCAAAGTGGAAGCAGCACAGAAAAGTTAGAATTTGTCCTGTTGGGAATTTTCACAGGATTCTGTGAATACTGAAACTTCCGACATCATGGATGTCAGAGTTGATAAAATTTCATTTCAGGCAAAAATGCAAACTTTCTGAACTTTATTTTATTCATTTGATTTATAATATAAATTAAAATGTCAGCTATGCCATATATTGTTTCAATCAACCTGAAATACAGTGTTCTTTCCAAAACACAGAACTTTCCTGCAGACAGGAAATTCTCTTACTAACCAACCAAGTAGAAATAAAGTCAAATGATGAGTACAACCTGGCTTTCTCTCTGTTATGTTTTTATTTCTACCCAAGAGAATGGAAAGACTAAAAAGAGGTCGTCTCTCATATCAAGGCAATGCTGCCACAGGACTCGTAGTGGCCTAAATCTTGCCAGACCTGAAAACTCACACTCAGAAGGGAAGCTCTCCAGCCACAGGGCCCTTCACCTCCTGTGGTGTGCAGGTCTGCTACAGATTGCCCTTGTGGTCTGTACACTATATTTGTATTCATCACTAAAGGAACTTTGATCTGCAGAGCAGAATTTTATTACCCTATTCATTCATGAGCCCTGGAGCTGTAGTTTAAAATTATTTTCTGAAAGCATTTGATATGTGCAAAACTCAGAAGCAACTTAAGCTCTTGGATAAACTGAATAATAAAAGAAACCAAGAAACTTAGGAGAGAGAATGAAATTGAACATAGAAATGAAAACAGAATAGAATTGAAAAAAAACCACCCACAAATACATACACCCCCCTCCCTTCCCTTTCCCACCTTTCGTGTTTGGGACCAGCATGGAGAGTTTGTTCTCCCACAGCAGATGCAGCAGGTGCTGCCTCTTCAAGTGGCTCCATTTCAGAGACACGTCATGCTAGAAACAAAATGAAATAGTAAAACTTGTACTCCTTGCTTTAAAAGAACAATACCTAGATGTGAAAAGAAATAATAATAATAATAATAAAGGCAGGTGCCGGAGTTAGTTTCTGTTGGAACACTGCTTTGCTGGTAATGAACAACAAACCCTTAAGTGAGGAGAACCACCTGAGAGGATAGATACACCAACACCAGAGCTTTAGCAGTGAAAAGGTTTTAAAAGTATTACGACTCTTGGGATTTCTGCCAGGATTGAGAAAGACACCATTCTATCCCAAATGCACCTCATTGTATCACTGCTGGGAAGTGGAAAACCACTGATTTAGACATTGTGCTCACACACAGTGCCAGCCAGCACTGGAGATGAAGCCCACTCGTTTTATTAACATTCATTTCCTAATTACCAAAATGCTATGGGGCAAAATGTGCTTTTATAAATATCACCAGATTCACTAGAACACCAGCCTTATTTATGTGACAAATATTGGCATGTTTGCCTTAGAAAATGATCTCTGTTGCTTAGACCTCTTTAATTAGTTCCGCTTTCTGTCAGTCCCTGGAATTGATTTTTGCATGTTTACTCTTTCTAAACTGTGTGTGCAATCCTTATATAAATGCCAGAACTTGGGTGATATGTTGTTCATCCCCGAAGCTTTGTTAAAATGTTTTGAGAAGTGAAAAATAGAGGTTTCTATAAATCTGCCAGAGACTCACAGTCAGTTTTTTAGAAGTTAAAGAAACTTGGAAATGGGCAGGAAAAGTTTAAATGTGTTTTCTTTAACAGTTTGAAACGTCGTATTTCATGTTGCTATTATAAACAGTGTAATGCCCTATTGCCTTATTTGGTTAAAAAAGCAGACAGGCTATATGCAGTGGGTATTCTGCCTTAAAGACCTTTTTTTTTTTTTTTTAAAGCAATTTTCTTTCACAGTAGAGATAAAGCTCTTGGTGCTACTGAACTGAGAAGCCAAATATTGAAAGTTTCTGTTTGAAGGTTCAGTTCATAACCCCTATGTTTGGATTAAGAGCAGAATGTTTGTGTGAATTTTTTTGTAAAAAGCCAAGCTTCCAATGTTTAATGGAAGAGGTATTAAAACACAGGCCGTGTCTCCAGAGTCATCTGCAAATGAACAGCAAAACAGTTTTAAATACAAACATACATTTCATAAACTTCAGTTTGACTTTTTTTTTTTTCCTTTTAAATGAAGAGATGAATTTTACAGCTGACAGAGGAAGAATTGGACAGACAGTATTATGTTCAGCACACATGCCATCCTGGGGGATTTTTTTGAGGTTTGTAACCAAGATTTCTATTTATCTTCAATTACGCAACCTCTAATGACTGGATGTCCAGTCTGGGAAAGGGTTTTCACATTGCTTTGCGTCTCGTTTTCCAGGTTAGTTATCTGCTGCAATCGATGCCTAAAGATAGATGTAGTTTTTAAGGGCTCTGTCCCGCTCTGTGGTGCTCAGGCGTGAATCACCACGCACCTTCCCAGCATCCTGATGCCATTTACCCAGGGAACGAGCCGACCGTCAAAGGGCACATCAGGGCTTGCCCATGTGTAGGGTGGCAGGTCCGGATTCTCAAGCTGTTGAATCACACATGTATGAATAAATTCATGTATGATAAACAGGCTTTAAAAGTAAAAATGGAATGAAAGAAACACTCACAGAAGTTTGAGGAGACAGAATTAAGACGTTTCTCAGCCAAGGTTCGGATAAATCACAAGTATCAGAGGTGCAATTAGTAAAAATCCACCAGCATGATGATCCCTGAGGTTTTATAGCACAATAAGGTATTTTATTCAGAAATAGGCTCTCTGCCTGTACAAATAGGCTATCAAATGAGGAAGTTCACCTTCATCAGCTCCTTGCCCTAAAACATCTGAACTTTACTCCCTCTTTTCTCACAGAAGATTTGGGATCTTGCAAATTACGGATCGAGAAGAGCCATAGCGACATGCTCTGACCAAGCAAAAGGCTTCAATTCCCTTCACTTAAAACTCACAGGTATTTTGTTAGTTTGGGTATGGGACCAAGACTGTGAGGGATTGTTAATACCTGAGGTTACCTGGCTCCCTAAGTGCAAATGTTTTTATCAAGTCACTCAAAATAGTCGTGAAAAACAGCAACATCCTTGAAAGCAAAATAGAAATGCTTTTTAGCTTTAAAAAAAACAACATAGTTTTTCAAAATTCAATTCCAATAACAAACAGTTCACAAATTTTGAATTGTTCTTGTTTGCTTCCTGGCATGCGACAACCTGCCTGTACTCACATAAACCTCTGGCTTGTCTGGCTGTTAGTGTAAATTTGAACTCCAAATTCTGTGCTAAGCACAGGCACTGAAGCTTTTGGGTTGGAACCATTTGAGACATTTTCCATTACATTACTGAAAATTGCTGTCACTGAAATGCAATTATTTGACATGACTACATTTAATACAAGATCTTATTCTGCCTGTGCTCAATTCTAGCAAATATTGACAAGAATATTTGGGGTGAGGAGAGGAAAAAAAACAAATGTGGAAGCATTTCCTGCTGGATTTGTCTCTGCCCAATACATGAGAATCAATCCAAACTGCTTATCTAAAGTTGTTGCAGTCTCTGGCTTGCTTGCTTGAGAGCAAGTGCCCAAGCACATCATCCATGGAATAATGACAGGAGCATTTCCTGTCACTTGGGCAGAGCAGCTGGCAAAGGAGCAATCTGCTGGTGCTACTCAGCCCTCAGAGAGGCACAGAGTGATCCCTACACAGTGTGGCCCCTTGCTTGCAAGAGAGTTTCACTTCATCTATAAGAAGGCCTCACTTTGTCAACTCGCTTTGGAAAGATCTGCAAGAGTCCAATGAGAACTGTAGCAACAGGAGAAACTCAATTCTCACTCCTGGGAAAAACTGGGAAGAGTAGCAACACATTAAGTCACGGCCCTGCTCTGAAAGGCTAAAAAAGCATCAGCTTCTTGCTGTGCTCGTCATCTAATAGCAGCAGCTTTCACCATTCCCTGCTGCTGCCAAGTCTGCACAACCAGTACCACGAGAACATCGAGCTGGAGTCTGGTCTTACGTCGCACATAATGGGCAGCATGGTTTGCTGCATGAGCATGCCTCATATAACAGCGTTCTGGGGTAATGGGTTCAAGAAATACCACTGCAGGCATAACGTGGCAAACTGGCAAATCTATTGCTTCTTGTGCAGATCTGCAATTAGAAAATAATCCAGTCTCAGATCTTAGACTAAGATTGTAAGGTTTGGAGAGAAAAGGAAAAAATATAACTACCAGTCCCATGAAATATGAGCAGTTACAGTCCTGTAGCTGTATAAAATTACAATTGTAATTTACCGGAGTGAATAAAACCTGCTAAACATGACAGCAGGAACCACAAATCTCATATCACACACACAGATTTACATCTACAAACAGAATGCTTTGGGCGTGTTTTCCAAGGGCACTATTTACTCAACACCTACCTATAACTCCAAGTGTCACTCTACGAAACCCAAACCTCATAAAATACACATATAATCCTATTAAGCAGAGAGAGAGCTCATTTTCTTCCTTGATTTGGATTATATGCCCACAACAAGGTGTACATCCCAGCAAGTCCAGAATTAGTATAGAAGAGAACAGCTGAATAGAAAGAAAAAAATAGAAGAAACTGACAAAGACAATTCTGGATACATTTTGTTGGCAGTTTTTTTTCCAGTTTCTGAGAATCCAAAGGGTCTTGTTTCTGGGATGTCAGATCACACACACAGTGGGGGAGTTGCCAAAAATAAAACATAATTTAAGAATAACTATAAATCCTATCTAGTTTAGGAGAACACGTCATAGGGTAACAGTTTCCCACAGACTTGAATATAGTTAGGGAAATGGTCCTTCTAAGGACATTTCCGCTCTGGAGGGATCCCCCCTCAAAACTTGAACATGTTATTACAGAGTCACCGCCTCCAGCTGCCAAGAAGAGTCCTATGAGAAAATGATTACACTGACATTTCTTTCTGAGGTCTCCTCTTTCTCATTTTCCTTCTGGAGAGCTTCTGCCTGGGAGAAAGAGCTGGTGGCAGTGGTGAGCTCAGCTCCACCTGGATCCTGATCCAGCACAAACAAATTCTTCTGTTGCAGGGTTTTTTTTACCCCATTCATTCCTGGTTTGTCCAATTGCACATCAGTAGTGATTAAGCCACATAATTAATGTCAACTACACACAACTACACTCTGTCATCATCTTCCCAGAAGTGTGTACAGTGCTATTTATTTTTATAATATACACACACACGCACACACTCTCAGAGGCACACAAGTATGTACACAAGCTAGAGAAATAGCAACATCCAAGACCCTTTCCTTACACTTTGCCTGGAAGATTGTGATGTTTAGGATGGTCACCAGCTCTGGAGGAAATCATCTGAGAAACTCAGGCTGATGAGCAATTAAGCTTCCCTAGATGCAAAGGTGAATTTTGCCCTCACTGTAGAAAACTCCATCACACCAGAGGGGACCACTAGGCTCGTTCTAGCCAAAGATGTTACTGCATGTTATTTAGAGCTGCTGCTATATAAGAGCTACTCTTAAGAGACCAGGATCATTTAAAAAGTCAATCAAAGCCATGGACCTGACAGACTTGAGACATTACACCAAGGATATTAAAAACTTCCTTATCAGTTTTCATGAATTTTATCACTGTGAGGTGGTCTGTGCTTTGAAAACATCCTTAGTGCAGGAAACAACACATATGGTATAATTAGGTCTAAATTTTAGAAATGAATTACTATGAAGTAGCTCTAAAATATCATAGTATTCTGAATGAAACTAATGAAGTTGGCCTGTCCTGCTTCACAAAGCAATCAAAATTCTTATGCTCTTAGCGCTAGTCCATGGGAGTTTCCACATCGTGAGTCTCCAAGGATTCAAAAACACAGCAAAATTTGCAGGAAAAGGGAGAGAAGGATGGCACTCAAAGGACCTAGTTTGTTATTCACGTAACATTTGACCTTTGGCATCTCTCTCTGCCTATTTCCTTTTCCAGTCTTGGTCTGCCTAGATTCTATCTTATTAGAAACCCTCATCATATTTGGCTATCATTAAATATTTTAAAAAATAAATAAATAAAGAGCTGGGGATCTCAAAGCAAAACTAGGTTTGCTTTCTTTTTCTGTCTTGCCCACATGAGTTTTGGAATCTGGAATACATGGACGTGTCTGAGAAAATCTCTATGTACAGCACCAAGCACAGTGGGAAAACGGGTTTTTCTTTATGTGCTGGTATAAACTAATATCACGTCTGCTGATTCGGACCAAATTTTGTCCAGTGTCAAAGAACTGCTACACACACTGTTCTGAGCCCAGGAGACAAATCAGCTGCTAAGTTCACAACTAATTTAGATTACTCTGAGGTTCACTAGCTCAAGCTCTTTGGCAATTCTGTCTTTTTGGCTAGTGATAAAAACCTAAAACTAGTAAGCTGGTCTATTTTCATATTTTGATACTAGAGCCTCACACAGATCTGAATGTTACTTTATATTAGTTACAGATAAAATGTGCTTCTGTCCTAAATCAATAATTCCCAGAACCCAAACCTGAAATCCTTGCTGGAGTATTAGTGTGGTCAGGGCTTTTGCCCAAGTATAGATTTCTGTATTTGATCCTGTCGTTGAGTCTTAATTCAAGTTGGCATCACCACTGTTATACGTGTGCCACTGCAGCCAGAAAGAGATGCTGACTTGGTGGTTTTTTAAGAAACATATCCTCTAAATGCGGAAATATTTACCCCTCAAGTCAATCCTAATGCTCAGAAGCAGAACCTGGGATTCAGCAAATCTCCTGGAGAACTGCTGTATAGGAATATTAAGTTAGAAGTTTAGGTAGCATATATTATTCCCTCATATATATTTACTGTGCTTTATTTGAAACCACTTTTCACCTCACTGCAAAGTAATCTCCTTTTAAATGCGTTTCTCTACGGAAGTAAAGATGTGTATCTGCTTAATTTTAAAAGACTGAACATAACTTTGTTTTGGAATTTTTTTAATATAATGATGAGCTGCAGTCCTCCTTACTATGCTGCCGACACTACACCAAAACATAGAAAGTATTTGTCCATGTATTCTTTGCTCTCCAAGTGAATTTGCTCACTTTAGAGGGCTAACGCAATAAAGCAGAAGGTATAAACAGATACTGCAGACATCTTTGGTGTAAAACAACAGATTTCAGCTGAGTCACACCAGGGATAAACTTTCCCTGGGATGTTTAGCTCCTTTCCCTTGCTAAGTAGCTCATTTACTACTCTGAGATTCCCAGTAACTTTGTAGGTTCTGCAAGCAGCAATGCTGGGCGTCTGTGGGCTGGCAGAAGGGCAATTTTTTTCTTTCCTTATTTCATATATGGATTTTTGCTCTTTACAGTAAGTAGCAGAAAGTTAAAAAAAATAGAATCCAAGTTTTTAGAGAAACCTTCCTAGACTGAACCTACCACCCTGTCTGTTCACCAGGTTCTTACCTCAACTTTTACCTCCTTCCTGTAAACTGCTGCTGACTTTAGATTCAAAAGGAAACTAAGGGATCATCGTTCAGTTAAGCCTGCCATGAAAATGGAATAGTTTGTTTCTGTAAGAATAACACAATTCTAGCATGGCCATGTAAATATTTCCTCTTCCACCCAATCAGATCGTTTTCCAAAAGGACTCACACAGCCTCCTGTGCAGAAGGGTTCCCTCCTCCTGCAGAAGTCCTCGCTCCAGCTGGGCTGCCTTCAATTTTAATGGGAATTGGTCTCACCAGAAGTTGGGACCCCATGCCAAATATAGAGAGTTAATGAAACCTTAGCCCGATTAAAGTAAATGAGGGTTTTACTGGTGCTCTATGGGCTGCAGGATAAAGAAGGATGCTGCTGCAGAAAGAGGGCAGGAGGCTGGCACATGGTAACAGCCGGGACCAATAAACATAAGCAGCCGAAATGCACCTATATTCAGGCTAATCTAAGTTCACTAAAGATGATAGGATGACAACTTTTCAGATTAAATGATTTTACTAAAATGTTTTGGGTTTAGAAAAATCATTGTTCCTGTATATTCATCACTTTACTATTATACCATATTAATTATGCTACAATAACAACACACACTAGTGTCACGTCTCTAGAAACATGAACTTCCTTTGCTTTATAATACAAATTTCTATACTGATTCCTTTTGAGCAAGGACAGCAATATACATACTTTATCCCATCCTTCTACCATCCCACTGCTAGTTTAGACACACTGAACTTAAGCAAGATATATGCTTACATATGTTTGGATACATTACAGCTCCATATCTATCCTATGTATTCTTTTAAATTTAATACTTCATAATTAAATAAATTTTATGTATTGACTTAGTGGTAAAAATGCATACATGTAAGGTAGTTCTCATTCTTAAAAGCAGCAAAACAAATTTAGCTCTGATAAATACATGCAGCATGTATTTCCATTACATATATTTTGCACATCTTAAAAGCAGAATTTTTGTCTAAATTGCCAGCTCACAGATATCTTGTGATGGTCTCTGACCATTCCTAAAGCATCTCCTGTGCACTGGTACTGAAATTCAACTAATTTAGATTAATCAATTGGTATTAGTCAGTTTAATGCCAATAATTAGGATTATTTTCTCTTCACCTAATGTTAATTTGAAAAAAACATATGAAATACATCTTTAAGACACAGAGCTAAAAGTTTTCACAGATCACTGCTGCATAAATACAAGGAAACATATGCCATTAAAGCTCTACGAAGTTGCCTAATCCCTCTTCCTAATTCGTTTAGTACATAGATGAATGCATTGTGGCGTCTGTCACACTTGAACACTATGATCTCTCGAACTAGATTTGGTTAATCATAAATTTATTTACTTTTGCAATCATTGTAGAAAAGAGCGAAAGCGTTACCTCCAAGGATACTAACAGCAGCATATAGTAATTTAGATGCTCAGAGGCTGGGAGCCTTTTTGATTGCTCCAAAGGAATCTGTTGAGAAAACAGGATATTATTTGCATAATGTATCAAAATGATTGTTGGTTTTCCTTCATAAAGGCACAACAAACTTCCTGACAAAGATAATATCCTAGCAACTCTTTGTGGTAACCGAAACACCATTGCAGCAACAGAAATATTTACAGTATGTTTTTATTGCACATTAACTCTCAGCTATTTAAAAAGTTGGAAGAATTGTTCTGTATTTCTAAAAATGGATACCAAGAACAAGCTCTTGAAAGTATGCATAGTTTGGAATCCAATTGTTTCTTCTCGCATTAGATGCGGTGCCGAATGTGGAGGAATATTTAATGGACATGGTGTTAATATCATTATATACTGGTTAACATTTTCAATACGTTTTCACTAATAACATATTTGTTAGAGAAAGATCAGCAGGGTTATATAAAGACTAGCAACATTGCAGAGTTCAACATTCACCAAACAAATTAAGTTTTGAATATCCGTAAAACTGAAAATCAACAAAAAGCTGGCACAAAACATTTAATTTTAATATCAAAAATATCCAAATTTTAACATACCCAGAAAAGTGTTTAAGAATTTAAGAATAACTAACTTACTAGTGGTAGCCTATATGCATTATAATCATATATTCTTAATTTATATACAGATTTTAAATTTGCTGACTGTAGAAAACCTGAATGAACTTGCAACTCTTAAAAAGAGTTGCAACAAAAAGAGTTGCAAGAACTAAACAAGGATGATAGCAAAAGGCCAGCATCTGAACCCCTCTGTATGCTCAGGCATTAGTTAGTTGTGTGACCTACTCTGTTATAGTAAAGGGAATTGTATTGCTGAAGGTCTAAGGAAGTTCGTCACCATCTCCTGAAGATGCCAAGGAGCGTAAATGCCCAAGTATCTCCCAAATAACATTCATTTGTTTGTCTCCACAGTACCTTTGAGTATATAGTCAGCTTTGAGCCTAGACTTTGAAGCTACCTTAAATGGATATGCAAAACCAGTGTGAAATTCAAGATACATTTGCATTTTGTGCAAAGACTTAAGTTTGAACACAGATACAGCTACTTCATTATTTTCCTAGTGTTTCCAAACTGATCAGAAGACATAAATACAGCCCCACTGTACTCTGAGTGAACTCGCTAGCACAGATTTTACTGACTATAACCGGAGTATTCCCAAGATCGGATGACATCTCCTCTGCATTAAGAATCCAGCATGACAAACATTTTTAGACTTTTACAGCATTCTCATTGAATGAATAATATTATTCATTTGCTTAATGACCCAAGTCAGAAAGATGTGTATTCAAAGTACTCTGTAATCAATCACATTCTTAACTTGAAGTGTGGGTCAGGCCCCAGTGAATTTGACTGATCTATTGCTCCGCAAACCAACTTTTGAACAAATGAAAAAAAAACAGGAAGCAATTGTAAAGAATGTTAAAAACTAGTCCTCTATTCTTTGAGATGTAGAAGTGAAGAGCAGGCAAGTCAGCTTATATTTTCTACCAAATAAAAATAAAGTTTAGCATACTTGGCTACTACTATAACCTGTATCTGTAAGATTTTGCAAAGCTTTATGTGAATACAAGATTCTGTGTGCAGTTTTGTCTAATTTATTTCATTAACTTAGTCAGGAAATATGATATAGTACTTAAGAACGTAAACACTCTGCCTTATGACAGTTTGTTGCTATACAAGCAAAAGGCTCTTTTCTCAAAGTCATGGCAGACACAAGCATACACAAAGATACTCTGCATAGCAGAGACGGCCACCCACAAAGTTATGTGAATTTAATTTTTGATTCACATTCCTCTTCTCCCATAAAAGCCAAGGTGGGCCATGGCCGCTTTCCCATAAAGTGCTGAGAAGGGCCGACTCGAGCCATTATGGCCTTGAACAGGGGGAACATGCCCCCCTCCACCCTGATAAGAACCTCTTTTCATACATATCAAGGCAGCAGATTCCCCAGGGGAAACACTCAGACCCAGGGAAACATTGCAAGGATATTTTCCTTCTGCATTTTAAAGGAAACTTCCTGGTAGTTGTCAGACTCCTGCTCCTAACACCAGCCTTGGGAGATGCCACTACTGGAAAAAAAGCACTTGGGCTCTTGGCACCTGGGTTTTACGGCTGCTGAGCACACACCGTGGGTGGCCGGAGCCACCGGCTTCTCTTCTGACTCCGACGGAGACAGCGAGGGAGATAAGAGCATGGAAGAAAGGAGAGCATCTCGGAGCAGGAGCGCTGCTCCGAGACGCATGGAGCCAGATTCCCGGGAGATATAAATTAACTCGGCTCTGGTGATGCCAGCTGATGATTTTGATGTCATTGAAAAGTACATAGTATGTTGTGAAAAATGAAGGCACAGAGTTAATCTCTGAAAGCAAATTACTTTTGAGAACATGCTTCGTCCTTAACTTTCACTTCCCCTAGAAGACCAGTAAAAATATTAATACATCACTGCCCATTTATTACTATTTGCACTGTTTATCAAAAAGCAGAGCAAATACCCATGCACTCTGTGACCAGCAAACAGCAGTGCTTGGGTGATCATCCCGTCCTAGTGCTTTTAAATATAAGCGAACAGACTCTCACAAGTTGAGAGGATGTATACATCGGTTCATTGCCAGAGCAGCTCTTTTACAGATCAGTACTGGCTTCTAACAAAAATCCCCCAAACGGGCTGCTATATCACCCTGCAAATATCATATTTTGGGAAGAGTTTTCATGAAACTGGAAATTTGAACTAGAAATTTTCTCTCTCGAAAAAAAGTTGGAAGCAGGATTAAGCCCGTGAGATCTGCCTAAAAATTTTCCCCAAAAAAGAGAAAATGCTCTTTTCTTTAAAATCCTGACATTGCTGGTGCTTGATTTGAACAGGCAGCAAATTTACAGAGAACTTTTACAAGTTGCTGTGGTCCAAGAAAACTTCTGTGTTCCTCTGTTTAGCTGAAAAATGAGCGCTTTCAGGACAAGGCGAAGGAGTGAGCTCAGCAGACAGGTGTATCCATACCGGCTTTAATCTGTCAAACATGGGTGATAAGGGGTGGAAGTGAAGATGAACATGCTGCTCAGAGAGCATTTCAAGACCCCCCAAGGATAAAACCCTGAGCAACCTGGTCCGACCTCAGAGCTGACCCTGTTTTGAGCAGGAGCTTGAACCAGTGACCTCCTGGGGTCCCTTGCAGCCTGAGCTCTCCTGCGGTCCCAGACGCAGCGTGGGAGCAGGGGTAGCAGCACGGATCAGACCCAAGGCTGCCAACAGAGCTGCTGCACCATCTGTCCCTCTGTGGTTCTCCCGTTCACAACACGATTTTCACAAATGTGAGTCAGCAGGGCTCAGCCTGCCCTTGGTAGCAGTGGGGGAAGCAGCAGCACCGAGTCCTTTACACCACATTTGTGGGAAAGCAATATTGGAAAGGCCACATAGGGCAGACCCATCTCTGAGGAGTTCACTGACCGAAGAGGGCAAAGAGCAGATGGAAACCAAATGCAGTAACTGCTCCCTCCCTGAGGGACGAGGATGACCCCAGCTTTGTAAGGTTTCTGCCCTGAGCACAGCGGCGTCATTTGGGACATCGCAGATGGTGGCCCTAGGAACTGAGCGCAGGGTGTGCAAGTTCAAAGAACCTTGTCCAACAATAGCCCCTGGGCTCACAAGTGCTAAGGAGCTGCTGTGCACCATGTGGGAACTGGATGGAGCCGATGTCTCACCGTTCCTGGGTCAGAAATGGATGTCCTGCTCTCCAAGGTCCACAAAGCTAGCCTTTGCTGTGCAAGGGTTTGCTGGCCAACACTTGGCTAGCACATGCCGAGACACACATAGGTTACTTCAGCGATCACCAGCAACGTAAACCATGGTTTGGGCTCTCGAGCAGCAGCCTTTAGCAACGTGAAGCCCCTGAATCCAGCACTGCTCTGAGCAGCAAACCCTACCCAGATTTGATAGAAAAAGATGCAATAGATCATTCCTCTATCAAGTATTGTGGCAAGTCTCTCTCACAGAGGCACACAGAAATGAACTGCTGACACAAAAGTCACCAGCTACACGCAACATGGACTTGGACAGAAGTTGTGACCAAAGTGCCAGGCTTTGGGCACAGATTGCAATTCTGACATACTGAAGCTGCAAGACTGATTCAGTTGCTCATACGCAGATATCTTGTGACATTTGACAAACTCTGGCCTATATAAAGATATTTACACAGTATACAATTTGCAGGACCCTTCTGGAGCTCCAAGTAGAGGTTAAGCCAGATGCTTGAGCGCAATTCAGATGGCACTAGAGGACTGTAGGCATCGAGATCCGCCTTTGCATTGACCTTCTCCCTCCAAACTGAAAACACCCCACCACAGCAGACAGCACACAGTGATGGGCACCATATGGGAGTGTAGACAGTGAGGAGGATACCTCTCCGCATGTATATAATTTTTCCTCAGGCATGCTTATGATCAAGTCCAAACCTCTCTTTATCACGACCTTGTCAGCACAAATGTTCATTTACTATAGCAAGATCTGAGGTTTCCCTGTGTAACATAAGCTTGGCTTCCTATGAGAAATTGTGTGATCTTCAGCAGTTAACATCCTGGGGCTGAATTAGTTTTAGCACCTCTTTATTGGGTGGGTAAATATTTACGTCAAATTGTCCAGAGTTTAGTATAACAACTTCAACTCTTCCTGGCAAGAAAGCCAGCACAGGTCATCTTGTCAATGACAAGGCTTCTAGATAATTAAACAACACTCACTGGCCACTAATTTATATGCATTATAACTCAGAGTTAAGAACCTAAATAGACCAATAGAATAAACTCTACAGACACTAAACACTTATTTGCTGTGACACTATTTACATTCAGGCCTACAGGAGGTAGTAAATCAAAGGAGGTCTTTAGAAGAGGAAGAGGACAAATCTTCCTTTTCCAGATATTATCTAATTTTCTTTTGGACACTTGCAATGTCAGATGCCACTACTAGAAATGCAAATAATATGGAATTTCAGATAAGGGCTTCAATGAGTGAAATTACAAACATTTCTGAAAATGACACCTTCAATTTTCTTTGAATGAACAATTTTCAATTATGTAATTGATAAGCCTAGCATATATGAAAAAATAATTTCCCCTTCTCCTTTCTCTCCATACAGCAATATTCAAAGCAATGTACTTTTTTTTTTTTCTTTTTTTTAAACTGTGAAAAACTATTTCTTTTCATTTTGCTTTCAGGAACACAATTATGAAGATAATGAAGAAAATACAAAAGCAGGGAACAACTCACCCTTTACTCTTTCCGGCAACAAATTGAAGTCATGAGAGGTGTCTTTCAGTTGCAAGCAGAGTTGATATATGCCTTACTGTACTAATATATCTGTTGTAGTGGTAATTTCTCATCTTTTCTTGACTATTCTTTCAGTCATTTGTAGGTTCTCAGACATATTGAGGGAGGTTTAGTGCTAGAGTTCACACATTTTCTGCACGATTTTTGAATGGGGAATCTTTGATGCATTTGGTAGTCCATGAGATAGGCCAGTTAATTAGCTCAGCTAAAAATGTAGAAAATATATACATTTTTTTAAAAAAATCTCCTGTTTGGTACCTCATAAATGCGCTGCTTTAAGGTGAGAAAGCTTTTCTTTCGGGGCATATAAGAACTACAGGTACAAGCCAGGTTGGAGCCCTCATGGTAGGGGACACACCAGAAGATGTTTATATTTGATCCATCTCCAGGCATTGAGCAATACCTCGCTTGACGCCTCTCGAGGTGGGGGTGATGTGTTGCTTCAGGCTCGGGGAGCTTTCATTAGCACAAATGCAAGACCATATCTCCCACACTGAGAAAGTGAGTATGTTTGCAAACAAGCCCTATGAGATAAGATGCACAAAGTGGTTGTCACCCTGCTCTATCACATGGCTCCAGCGAGTCCTGCTGCCGCCTACACAGGGCTGCTGTTGCTCACTGCTTCCCATGTTAGGCAGAGCAGCCTTGGCAAAATGTCCCATGCTTGAACCATTCCTGTAAAGATGGTGTCCTGATTGTTTTTAAGATCAGCATCATTGCTGGATCTGTGTATTTCTTTTCATACACATTTTAGATTCAAAGGTCTCTCGCACGCTGGAATATATCCAGCCTCACAAGTGAGGTCACATGAGGGATAGATTCCCCCGATAGTTTCTTGAGGAAACGATCAGGAATTTTTTTCTGCATTTTCATTACTTGGAGACCAGATCTACAATTCATGAGTACAGAAGTCTTTGATGGGGGCTCTACATGTTATAAACATGCAAACAAAAATTAATACGTTTCTGGACATATCATGACATGAGCCCATGCACCCATCTCATACTTTCCAGTATGAAGATCAGTGATGGAGGGTTACTCTCTATCAGAGAAAAAGGGCAGCAGTTGCAGCACTGATCCAATGATCATCCTCATGGGAAGCAATAAGGTTATCCTCACTCCTACCACCACCTTTGAGGAGGCAGGGGGGCACACATGTCTCCCTTTAAGAAAAACCTGCTGAAGTTGGTGCCTACTGCTATTTGCAGGTATCATTTTTCTATATGAGGTCAATGGGTCTAGAACTTGAGTAACTGCTTCAGAGTGCACTTAAACATACTGCAAGGTCTGAACAGATCCCAAATGAATACCTGTGTATACCCAAACTACACACCTGGTGTTAGAATAATTGGTGCAAAAACATGTGCATTGATAGTATCATTTTAAATTCAAAGGCTGGTGGTTTTCACTCCTCCTTTTTAATGATTGCTTTATAATAGCCTGAAGCAGACCACATTACTACTAGTTTCTCTCTCTCAGCTAACCCACATTTTACTTTACTCAATTTTTCCTGGCCATACCAGCTTGAGCTTCAATAAATTTCGCATTTGGAAAGACTGCTTAGTAAACACCAGTCTGGAACGATTTAAACTACTATTTTTCTAAGCCCTTCAGATTTGCCACTGAAAAAGAGAAAGTAGTAGAACTAAAACTGCACCAAGCAGCTTAAAAAAAAAAAAAAAAAAAAAAAAAAAAGCTAAAACAAAACACAAATACACATGTGAAGGAGTGTTTTTTACCATTGCTTTACCCCACCCACACACATTACTTCACATCACAGCTTTTCTCCTCTGCAACATTTTCCCAACATTTTCACAAATCAGGTAATTATGGTTTCTGACTTGATGTGACTGCTCCTGGGCCGCAGGTTACCACATGCTTATTTCACAGTGGCTTGAATTAATTGCATGTGAACACTTCAATCAATAAAGCTACTCTAAAAAATTGTGTCATTTAATGACAGCACTGCAAAATCATACTGCAAGTAGAATTGTTTGAAAACCAAAATGATTTGCTAAATGAAAAAAAATCACTTTGAAATGTTTAAATAATGTATTCTTCGCAAATTTTCTCAAACAAAAAGTTCTTTAAGAAGCCTGAAGCCCCACATGACATTGCGTCCAAGGAATACTGGAGAACATTGTCAGGTGCACATACAGCTTCGGGGACAGGAAAAACAGACTGGGATTCACAGGAAACAAGATTCTCATGTACCTCAACACCTAGAATTCACACAAAAAATAATTTAGAATAGATGTTTTCAGAGAAACAGGCCTTAAGTCTCAACATAAAGCAGCAGCAAGATTCAGTGATGAAAAAACAGCAGTAGACCTTCTGACTCCTGTTTCTGAAATTGCCATAAGAAATGTCTGTGATGTTGTGAAGATTTCTTACTTTTCTGTGACTTTGCAACTTCATCTCATGCCAGTGAGGACATGAATTTTGTAACATGTAGACTAGTTAAACTGCAACAAATGCTCCATCAATGAACACTTCCCAGATATCAAGCTTCATAAGAACTGCAGAAAGTCTTATTTTAACAATTTATCTGCAAAGGAAACAGCAGAGACCAAAAGGTATGGCATGATGTCAGGTGTGCTTTACAAGGCAATCTGAAAGTACAGTAGTACAAGCACAACCTCAGACTCTATTGTTATTCCCAGAGTGACATACAAACCATAATCCAAATTTCCCAAAACAAGGAGGGCAATAACCCTCCTCTCGAATTTCCTGCCACTGAAATGAGCAGATTTCAAATGTTCTCAGCTTCTCCAGGCTGAACTGAAACAAGAGAGTCCCATCCTTAATTATAAATTCATAAATAGTTCATCCAAATTGTGTGTTTTTTGTAATTCAAGGTAGACAGGATGTGGTATAATAGCTTACAAATCCCATCCATGACCTCCAGTGTTTTGAGATCCGTGCCAGAGATAGAGCTCTGAAAACAAGTGCCTTGGTGTTATAAGACACAGTGAGAATTTGTGAAATATGTGAAATACAGTCTAGAAAGCACCGCAGAATGGCAGCCATGCACAGGAAATTTGATATGTAGCAGATTTAGAACAGTTATAAGGAACAACTTCCTTTATGATGACGTCTAGGAAGTCATTTATCATCTCACAGAAGAGTCTGGCACCTTAAAGTGTTTATCTAAGGAAAGGAAATGAACCCCTGTCATCTAATAGAAACAGTATTTGATCCATCTCACAAAGTAGTACACTGGTCAAAGGAATTTTAAATAATCCTCAACTCCAGCATTTGGCTATACCTGCTTCTTGTCTCCAGGAAGCTCTCAGTCCATTACTTTCCTGGTGTTTTCCTTTCTTTTCAATCCTTTCCTTATTTAGACAATCTCTGGGTTTGAAGATTATCCGAGATTTATTCCTTTTCAGATTAAATTTACAAATACTTCCAGCTACATTGAATAAAATAACTAGTGTACTTTAAACATACCAAAAATTTAGTTTCCAGGAAGCAAGCTAAGTTGGATCCACTAAATCTTCCTGAGGTCTGTACTGCAGACCAGAATGCAAGGCAGCCATGGATCTACCACATTTAGTGACTAATTCAAAGTCCGTTAAAGTCTTCCCGCATTCTTCAATGAGCTTTGATTAAGACCTTATCATTGTTATCATTTTACGCTTTCCAATTTCAAGCTTGCAAGGACAAATTGCAGACCCCATTGCAGATCACTTACCAGTCTTGCAAGCAGCAGGATACAGAGTAGTATGAAGAATATGTTAGCTCAGTTAACCCATAGCCATAACAGCTTCTTTGCCAATCCATTTATTTACAGGCAAATTGAAGTGCAAGGGGACGCAATTAACTGAATTCCTAGAACAGTTTAGCACCAATGCTATCCTTTCCACATTCCTTGAGAACAGATCTGCACAACAGATCGAGTAGTGAATCAACTCTAAGTGAGCAAGTAGCTTCCACCTGCATATGCAGGTGCGGGCAATGCCCACTCTCGATGTGCTTGCCCAAGGAGGCTGTGAACCCAGCAAGTTGCTGGGCACAGGGCTACGTGGAAATGGCCAAGTCTTCACAGCTTGCTCAGAGTATACGACATCTTTCACAGCATTAAAAGTGCTTTTCGAAGCAAAAGAAAATAAAACAAAAGGATGGTTGCAGTATACAAAGTGGGAGGGTCAGTGTACTAATCCTTGAGTATGATTTACTCTTCAATCCACATGCAGGGCTTGCTACAGATAGCTTGCTTGATAAATTGCTAAAGACTCATGATAACTCCATCTGCCATCTGCATTTGAGTGGAGTTACCACTAAAGTTTCATTAAAAGTATTTTATAAAGGAATATTTTTTAAGTGAGCATGAAATGAAGAGAGAAACCTGGAGGAAAGGCATGCTGACAAAAGGGAGAAGAGAATGGGAACATTTGTGATGGGAATTTTAACATGGAGCAAAAATAGCAAGAAAGCTCATGAGAAATGAGAGACAGAATCATGAAATAGTAGATTTATTGGTCTTTTGAGTTGGAGACAAAAATTTTAAACTGATTTGTAAGGGCTGAGAAATCAGAGGAAGACTCCAAATAAAAATCTGAAAGCAGCAAGAAATTAGAATGATTCTCTTCATAGTATTAGAGATGGACGAGCAAGAGAAGAATACAACCTGGGAAAAGATAGCTCTGCATGGTAAATTTCACCAGTTAGGTTGGAGAAGACAGGCGTTTCGCATGTTATCTACCGAGTCTAATACTGACAGTTTTGATATGGAAAAGGAACGGCCTAAAAAACCACCAGGCCTACAGTCTTGGGCTTCCAGACCATGAGGGTAAAACTAAAAGGAAAGTGTGAAGACTGGTATCTCATAGGATACTTCCATTTTTTACAGCTTAATTTTCTTGTGTCAGCTAGAAGGTTGTAGCCAGGATAACAGGTCAAGTTAAAAAAAAAAAAAAAAAAGAGAGGTCACAGGTGTGACCTGTGGTCACCCTCACACCTGGTGGCTCCAGGAGACCAGTACTGAAAGCTGTGCTGACTCCCTGAAACCAGTGCAATGGGAAAAAAGGAAGAAGAAAAATGGACATTGTCCTGGGCAAAAGAGAGCAGGAAGAATATGTGTCATAGAGAAACCAGCAAATATGATCATTTTCTTTGTGAGAAAACAAAGACTGTGGAAAGAAATATCTTTAATCCAAAGTTATTGTCAGACACCAACTTCAGGCTGCATGGAGACAGCTAAGTGCTCGAAGCTCGCTTAGAGATCCTTGCAGGAGAAGTCTTGCAGTCATCGGAATGAGTGATAACTGAAAGAGGTTGAATTTGTATCTTTAGGACAATACTGCAAGCCTTTGCAATATTTCAAATAGTGGAAGAAGGAAACTAAGGAACAGACAAATGCTAAGGATGCAAAAGAAATGCAGTGATCTTTCATTAATAGTAACATCCAAAATATATAAGGACTCAGTCACATAGTGAGGATGAACTCTAGACCCCCCAGGTTTCCCTTTCCTACAACCACAACATACAATAAGAGTTTCTGTAAAACATAAACCGCCTCCCCCCAAAAAAAAAGACACATCCACCTTAGCTTTAGTCATCATCTTTCTCTTCCCAGCTCAAGACCTCCTTGGCCTCCTTTAGCTGGAGACATCCTGCAAGAGCCCAGCCAGGCCCAGATCCCAACAGGGCCACAGCATACGTCCAAGGGTTAGGAGCTGCTATTTTTCATATTTCTCTCTCTTAATCTGGATAGGGTGCTACCTATTTCCAAGGAGGGGACAACTCCAGTCAAGCTCCTCATTGACGCAACTTGTTCATTTCTCCAATTTTCATTAAGTTTACCCGGGAAGCTCATTTGGCTGCGTTTTTCCCACCTGTCCTCCTATGGCCTCTCATCAGCTTGGCTCACAATGGCGAAGCAGAGGGAGCTGTTACAAAGGCATATAGAAAAGTCAAGCAAGAAAAGGTTGTTGAGTCCAACAAGACTTTTTTGTTTATCTGTGTTCCTGCTGTGCTACTAAATCCTTAAATCCACTCTCTCAAATGCAATAATAATAAAAAAGTTCGTCTTCCCACAAGTAATTAAACTCTTTTTTCTTTCATGACCTTACTTGGCCAATTATTCCCATGTTTACTATTTCAGTGAAATCTCCAAGTTTGAATTCCCAGGCTAGTCTTATTTTCCACTTTCACTTTGCTGGTGCCATTCTCAGCATAGTTTCCTGTTCAGTTTTATGACCATCCTTGACACATTTTCAGCACTTGTAGAACTGAACCTCTCTCTCAATGAATTAGTTTGACTTCTTCAAATAAACCATCCAATTCCTTCCCCTTCTCTATTTCTATCCTCTCCCTCCAATGGATCGCAGCACTGGTTTTAGAGAGATGTTACTGATTTGAAGCAAGCAAGAACTCCCAGGAAAGGCTAACTCCTACTTAGCTGTGTCAAAGAGGCACTATGGCCACACTGCATATTTCTTGTCACCTGTGAGTATGGAAAACCCTGACTAACCACACAGAAACCAAAAGAAACTGATTTTAAAATGACCTACCTCACATTCAGCCTGCTGGACTGATCTAGCCGACATACAAGCACCTCATGAGCAGGAGGCCAGGAAAGGAACCCCACAGAAAGGAGCCACTTGTCTGAAGCAGCAAGGAGAGAGGTAGGATGCAGGAGTCGGCCCTGAAATGCATTCTGCCCAGCTGCAGGCCATTGCCTCATTTGCCTCCCCTGATGCTAGCATGGCTGAAGAGGCTTAATCCATCAAAGTCAATGTAGGAGTCCTGGAGTGAGTGTCACCAAAGAAAGACCTTTGTTAGGCTGGACAATCTGTCGTGGTCCAAATGTGAGACAACAGCGCATGGTTGAAATCTTGTTCCCCTTTTCAGTGGGCAGCTGTCAGGGAGTGCAACAGTGTGTACCTCCCAGAGCTAGGCACAGCAAGCGAGTTTCATCTTCATTGTTAGAGAGCTCATGGAGATAACCAGCATTCACAGCCAATGTTTTAAGCAACTGTGTCATCTGAATAGAGCCAGTAAATAAAATCACTTGTTCTCATTTCAGTGTGTCATACTTCCAACACATTCATTCAAAAATTTAAAATCTTTTAAACTGCGGCACCAGTCATCACCATTTCAATGCTACCCATCTTACCGTCAGTTTTGATTGCTGGCACTTCTCCCATTACTATAATTTCCACTGTACTCATCATTTGGTGCTCAAGAGTAAGCGGTTAGCAAATTTCTAAAAATACCAGGAAGGATGCCATTAATTTCAGTCACTTCCTTGGAAACTCGGACCCTGCACATTCTGTTCAGACATTTGTTCACCTACGAATATTCAGTCTTTCCACAGCCACTGTCCCCTTCACCCAAGCTGAGGAGAAAGTCTCATGCCCAGGAACCGTTCACACACTTTCTGCTCGACAATATCAAAAACTAAATACTAACAAGATAAACTTGTCATCGCCTGGTAATGCCCAAGGAAACTATTTTCCTTAATGTTTTGGTTCCTCATCTACTTTCTGCCTACTCTGTATCTATTAATAGGTTTAGTGTCATTTGAGCCAGGAACTACAGCTTCATGCTCAAGGTTTATTTCTGCTCTTCTAATCAACTGGTAATGGACTATGTTGTAACATTCTTCTGTATCAGAAAATACTCAATGTTTACTATTATAACAGAACCCAAAGATGTGCTAACTACTTCAGAAAATAACTAACAAACTCATTGCCAGAGAATATACAATCTGCCATCACCAGATGAAAAGATTTGTAACAGCACAGAGTAGGCGAGCAATGGAAAATGGACAGGATGGTGAAAAGGAGATGGATGGCAGAGAGAGCAGTGGGATAATGTGGTTTCTAAGCAAGGGCACGATCCCATGTCACTGAAGCTACGCGGATAAGCAATTAGACACATCCATTTATTATCAATCTATTTTAAAACATGTATTTCTCCGTATTTGTCTGACACTTCTCAGGTTTTTACCAAGTCAGAAAATAACTCTTAGGAGTTTCAAAAGTGGTAAAGGCATAGTAAAACTCCAAAATGAGTTTTCCAAACGTGAAGGATGAGGCATGAGAAAGAGCAGAGCTACTCACAAATAAAGCAGAGGAGACCTGTATGAGGGATAGCCACGGTGGGTCAGGAGGGTTGCTGGAAAGGTGAGATATTGCATCATTATTTGGAGGGAGATATTGCATTATTTGGAGGGAGATATCGCATCATTATTTGGAGTTTGAGATAACACAGATTTCTATGTGTCTCAAACATTTTGGACTCTGAAAACACTTTGCAACTATGTTTCCATACAACTAATTGTCATTAACTACGACTATTTCCCATTATAGAGCAAATCTGTGGCACGTCTAAGGGGAGGACTCACTTCCCCTGAATACCTGACTGTAGCCAGTTGCTGAGCACACTATCTAAGATTAATAGAATGAGTTTTTGGCAGCAGCTGGAATTTCTTCATATTGTTTTATTCTTTTTTACAGAAGCCCATTTGAAAGAATTTTAAGTAAATCTCTTCAGTTCAATAAACTAGGTCCTCCCGCGGCCTGAATGCTCCTGTGTCATGCCGTGCTATCGCTGCTGCTGATCACATCAAGTGAGAGCGCGTGACCTTGGCAGACGGGCCACGGCAGCAATGCTGCAGTATCTGGAGGAGCATGACTCCTTCGTTTCCTCACCCTGAGAAAAGGTTGGGAATAACTATCCGCCACCTACTCAGCAAGGCCTCGGTCCTCTCACAACCCCTCTAATCTGCAGCATATTTAAAGATCAGACCACCTTCAAAGAATCACTTGACTTTATCTCTTCTAGGCTCTGTTCACACTGTCCTGGCCAAACTATTTTACCGCATTTTATCTGCACTCCCCGTGACTCATCCTGAATGTGGACATCCCCTCCTACTGCCCATCATCTGTCATTTTTCTAGTTCAACTCTGTTTCTGTTGCTATTACTGTAATTGCAATGGCATTTGCTCTAGTTAAAGATGAAATACAGTTCCATTCTAGCTCTCAGCTTCCCACAATATCCTCCAGTTCTCACAATTCCTTATGCATGTTTTGTTGAGGATTTTTACATCTGGCATTAATTCAAAACAGTGTGAACCAAGTTATTCAAGATGAAGATCTGTGGTCTGACAGCTGGAAAAGGGGTAACCCAGATTATGGACCTGTGGCGTTCATAGGAAAATCTGCAAAATCATGTCCTGACAGGGGAGCACTTTCTTAATCATTTTCAGTTTCTAAAAGTTTATTCATATGAGTTTTTCTCAGATGTATGATTATTTCTTATTAGCTGTTTTTGTTTTTACCTGTAGAACACTTCATAGACCTGTTTGCTAAGGGTTTGCTGGACACATGGACTGCCCAAATCTACACATTAAAGACTGTACAAGTCAGTGAATTGTGGTCTGCATCAGGGCAGATGATGCTCCCTCCACCCTGAGGCCATTTGCAAACACTTCAGAGGAGAAAGGCACCTGGATGGGAAGATCACAGAGGGTCTTAGGAGTGAGAAACATCCCAATTTGCAATTTCTTGGCCACATCTTAATTGCAATTGCTTGCCCACATAGACTGGAATTATCTGTTGCTGTCCAGGGGGCTAAGTCACTTCTAAGTCACTCTCTTGTGAAGCAGGATTTTATGTACTCGGAGCACTGCAAAAATTATCTGCCCAAAAGGAAAAAATACCTTTAATGCTGAAAATAAACAGTTTGCCATACTTGTAATGCTAAGGTGAGTGAGCCTACATGATATCTTTCTACTTCTGGAAGGAGAATGAGTGCATTCTTTTGTTGAAGATCAAATTTTGTTAAGCCTTCTTGAGAAAAGGAAAATGGGACAGACAGCCCCCTACTTCCTGATTAGGATCTGCTTAAAATCTGAGGACTAAGATCTGCATTTTCTATGTTCACAAGATAGAAACATTCATGTGCCATCTACTGTTTGTCAGAAAGAAATTAAGTGAATTGAGGTCAAGATTCAATAAAGTTTGTAAAATCCTGTTTAACTCCTTATTCACCACTGCTTCCTTTAGTCCCTTGCTAACTCTTTTTGCTCTCAGCTTCACACATATGTATGACTTTTGTTGAATCTTTCTGAGAAAATTGCACCAAGACAAAGTCCAGAACAGCTTACAGGAGACAATTTGCATTAATGAGTTTCCCTATTCTCTTTCCACATTGCAATAGTATCTGAAGTAATGTTTTTTCTTTTTTTTTTTTTCATTGCAAATCTAATCCATAACAGAAAGAAAAAAAAAAAAGCAAAATATCAAATAAAACAAAATTTGGAGAAGGGAGGGCAAGGCAATGCAAGGGCATTTACTTCTCTGGTTCAAATAAGAAGACTCCACATGCTATAATGAACTGAATGAATATTGCCAAGAGGTGTCAAGCCCCATCTACTGGCTATTAAAATGAACTTGTAGCTCATCACGCAGAGTTTTGGGTCACTCTGCATAAAACAAATAAGTAGACCCATTGTCTTTGCGGAATTTCGGTCCAGTTCCATTATGTTGCATGTTAATCCTCTCATTTAAATATTTAGTACATTTTCAAATTACTATACTGATAGACTATTCATAAGTAACGTTTCAGCTAAAGCGGCAATTGAGAAAGGGTTATACTCCCATTTCTGATGGTACTCACATCCTAAAGACGGATTTGCCATGAGGCTTTGACCTGCCCAGTTCATACTTAATTCAGTCCTTCAAAACACTCCTCAGAGGAAATAAGGGAGGCCAAACGGGCACTCACACCTGCAAACAGTTTCTGAAATTTACTGAATAGGCAGGAGAAGGGGTTGGACTAGATGATCTCTACAGGTCCCTTCCAACCTCAACCATTCTGTGATTCTGTGTGTGAGAAATCTCCTTTCAATGACTGTAATGTAATAAATACAGCTGTAGCAGCGCACAGCAGCAGCGCTGAGGAAATGTTGCCGATATAAATAAAAGAGATGTATCACCCCCTGGCCAGGCAGGCAAAGGGATCTGTTTTCCACTCGTATCCTTTGTCTCAAGCCATAAATTTAAAATAACTTTTCGTATATGCTTACCTTATTTTTAAATACAAAATCTCATTAGGGAATAGATAAACGCAGTGACAATTTTGAAGAAAGGTAAGGTCTATATGCACTCTCAATTTCGATGTCAAGTAGGATTTCTGATGTATTAAGATAAGAGTACATCAAGCTAAAGTCATGACAGTAAAATGTGCAGCATTTCAATTGCATGCATTTATGACAAAATGAAATTATTCAATTGAAGAAAAGACCAATGAAGTCTATGCAATAGCTTTCATGCAGATGCAGATTGTCTTCAGGATACTAAGGATGTATAAGGCTTGAAGTGCATTTTTACCTGAATGGTGTAAAATAAATATCACAGATTTTCAAGTTCATGGAGCCAAAAAATACGGAAGAAAAGAAAAAAGAAAGGGAGAGAGTAGGGGCAGCCCTGCCAGGAATCTGGTGTTCAGAAAACTCAACAATCAGAAAAGGATGTGATTAGTGTTAATAGAACATAACATCCCATCCGTTTTGTGTTTATTTACTTTTGAGGGAACATTCTTGCCTTAAATTGCATCCTGTTTCAAAAAAAAAAAAAAAAAAAAAAAAAAAGTTGTTATGCTGAAGTTTTGCAAGATGAAGAAAGTAGGTCGGCAGCACCATATCAATCTGCACCGTGTGTCAGGCCCGCGAGCTCGTGTGGCCGCCAGGACCTCGCTCCCCGGGCCTGTCCCAGGTGCTGTTCTGGGCTGCCTCCATCCTGGCGCTCTGCAAACCTCTCCTGGGCAAAGCCCAAGGGCAGAGGCCCTTCCCCGGCCCCCTCCGCTCTGCACTTTGGCCATCCTCTTCTCCCCAGACCTTCTCCTCCGGTAGCTTTTATGATTCTGCCCTCTCCTGGCTGCTTTCCCTCCTTCCTGATGCAGATGTCAAGGGAAATCGCTCAAAGTCTGCTCTCAACCTATCTTTCCTCCCTTTTTCCTCCTTTTTTCCTTCCTGATCAGATTTATGCATTTAAATGTGTGTAGTCACTAGAAATGCCTCCAAGTTACTGTGTTTCAAAAAGGCTGGAATATAGCAGTAATATATCCCGTACTTTTTAATCAGCTTTATAAGCCTCCTGTGGGAAAACCCATCCCCATGTGTGGTATCATACTCAGTATCTCCTCTTTTTTGTTTTCTCTCTCCTCATGCCCAACAGCAATGCATTTTTTGCCACTGAGACCTACATTTTGGGCATAATTTTTGTCTTGGGCCTTTTAATGGTGTCTAAAAGCCCCATACCGATGGCTTGAACCCAGCTCAGAAATCAGAAGCCGTTAACTGAGTTATATGTGGAGTGTGTTCTCTCCAGTGCCTATCCAACACAAAGTGGTAGCTCCCTCCAGAGTGCAAGGCAGTCCATCGACAACCGCCTTCCCCGGGGATGGTTCCTTACTTTGACACTTCTCGTCGCTGGGACGAATGCTCCATGCGTATTTTGAAATGTCATAGTCTCAACAATCTTGTGAGGAAGTTTAATAATAGTACTGATTGACAATGTTGTGAAAACATTGACAGAAGAATCTTTTTTTCTTTTTTTTTTTTTGGGGGGGTGCGATTTCTGTTTTTCTTCTGCTTTAAACACATAGTTTAACAAAAATTTAATAATGTTTAAATATATTTTGGTCTGCTCTAGTCTTGGCAGTTGCCATCCTGTCAACCTTATCTGTTCTAAAATCCTTGGCAAGTCAAACACCTGAATATAGATACAGCTCATGCACTCCTGTGATGTCCTAATTCTCCCTCTTATTCAGGCCAGTTCCAACTCTTTACCTTTGAAGGGATGCCATTGCCTATTTCTCAGTGCACCGATTTTTTCCTGTACTAGCTGCATTTTACAGGGGTGTGCTTCACATCTGTGAATGGAATCATCCCATTCATTTTTTTGCCTTTGAAGGGATGCCATTGCCTGTTTCTCAGTGAACCAATTTTTTCCTGGACTAGTTGCGTTTTACAGGGGTGTGCTTCACATCTATGAATGGAATCATCCCATTCATTTTTTTTTCTCCTTTCTTTTTTTCCATGACTGTTCCTCAGTTTTGGGAGAAGATTTCCAGAGGTAGCACCTCCTCTAGGATGATCCTGCACAACAAAGCATTTAGGAAGGAAGCTAAGCTGCCATTAGGCTTTACATAAGTTTGTCCTTGTTATTTGACAAATACATTACTCCTTCTGACCATTGGCATTATCTGTTTTGCTATTTCTTTTACTCCAGTGGAAAGCTGTTTGAGAAAAAGACTGTCTTTTTATTTATTTATACATAATACATAGCATAATACTATCCCTACCTTAATAGGTTTCTGATGAGATTTAAATAAAATAATAATTTAAAAAATCACTGAAATGTGATGTTGGTGATCTTGCTTTTTCAAACTCCAGCCTAAATGATGAGTTTACCTATAGATGAGTTTACCTATAGAAAACAGCCCTGAGCTCATTCATCTCAGACCACAAATGAAGAGTCTGTCTGGAGTATTAATTATTTCATCTATTTTTGTTAACAGGTAGACAACAAACTGAGAATGAAACATAACTTTTAATTGAATTGCCTTATCTCCTGGCCAGCTTTTGAAAGATGGAAATGAAAGGATGAAGCAGGTATTTGAAATGGATTTCTATAAGAATCAGATTCTGGACATTGCTGTTTTTAAGTAATACACCAAACTGTCAAGAAACCATGGGAAATAGAAACCTTTCCTGTAAGTCAAGATGGAAAGATAGTGACTTAAAATAAAATGTCTTTCTCAAGCAGCATGGTTTTACTGGGCTCCAAGACCTTGGTTCACATTTGAGGTTTCTGTTTTGGATATATGAAGGCAAAATCCTGCCCTGAAAATAAATGGTACAGACCAACTGAATGAATGGAAATTATAAACTTTGAGGTGATATCTAAAGAAGAGACGGTAGACATAAGCACTTCAAAAAGTTGATGGTAGATGCAAATGCAGAAGAGAGATTAATTTTATCATAGCTTTAAGCCTTATAAAACTGCTAATTCTTGATTAATAATAAAAAAGACAATACTGTATAGCTTCGTATATAATAATTTTACACTCAAGTCCTTCACTATTTTTCTTCTTCTCTCATTGAGGAGAACCTATCTTCTCATTCAATAACTTCACCAAAATTCTCAAGTATAAAGGAATTATCTGTTGCTTTTGACTGCCTTAAGTATCCCAAAAGATACATAAGCATTTATTCAACTGTTCAGCTGAAGGTAATCTTCAAAACAGAAAACGTGAACAATCGGTCCGGACTCCTCAGTTTAACACTGAAATCCTTAAATAGTCAAAATGTGAAAAAAGTTAAATAAAAGGAACATATTTTTGTAGTTTCATAGTACAGAAATAGTATTCCAGTCATTTTTCTCAGAGTGCTCACTGGGAAATGTTAGTATTTCCAATCACATAATTTGTCTTTGCTAAGCGCAAAGTTCTCCTTTAACATTTCCTGGAGCAACCTATGGCACTGATAATTTCAGAAGAAGAAAGCTCATAAGTCAAATATGGGGAGCAACAGTGTTCTAATATCCAAACAAATTTATGCTTTTTTTTTTTTTTTGTCTTGCCAACTTGTCATGAGCAGACATCTTTCTTCAGAGCAATCTGGATGAGATAGAGGCCCAACTATTTGGAGAATCTGGGCCTAAAGGCATCTGATAAGGAAGCAGACCCTCTGCCTCCACAAAACTGGGGCAATGCTATTATTTCTGAAATGGAAGATCACACATAACTGGGGAACCTCCCTCCCCTCTCCTGCCTCATAAGGCATGGGAGAAAAAATGCATAATCACAGCACTCCCTATGCAAAACTCCCAACTGCACAACTGGATATTGAGCCTGAATATGGGCTTCTAGAATAGCCATGAAAGCTCAGGAGAAAAACCTACAGTCTGATGAGAATAACATGAGCACAAATAATTTATTCTTTTCATTCTTATGTGTTTATTCCTGTTTTCCTTTTCTTCTTTGAAAAATAAGGATTTTTGCAGCTATATTTAGCACAGCAATACGCAGCATGTTTAGTGCAGAGATGGGTTTATGTCTATTTTGTCATACATTCTACTGGACTAGCGGCAGTTGAGCATCTTAAACCTCTGCAGTGCTCTGCAGGGTAGAGCGCAGTGCGTGTAACTTCTGCACTGTAATTGCCTCACTGTCTTTCTCTCAGAAGAGAGAGGGGGCTCTGACATCTTTCCCTCCTTCATCTTTTTAACTTTGAAACCCTGACAGAATCCCACCTTGCTGATCCACGTCCCGAAACACAAGGTAACCTGGCGGGTGCCTTGAGGCTACAAAATCTCCTTTTATTCAGTCCTGGAATTAAGCAGAATAGGGTCTATGCATTTTCTGTAGTAGTGTGGCCAGACTGAAAAGCCTATATTTTGTTTTGACTGCGTTCGTTCTCTCTCTCCATCATCTTTTCCTCACTTTCTGATCACCCTTGCCCTGGGAAATTTCACTGGAATTTTTTTTATTCTGATGTGAAATGTTTGTCTCCAGCTAAGAAAACATACTTTGATGGAAATGCATTCAGCTGAAAATGTTCCAAGTGTCAGCTTTAATCACTTTTGACTTTTAATCAACCCATGATATCAGCCTCCTGCTGCAAACTTACTCCATAGTCAAAGCTTCACCCATCCTGCTTTCTCTTGTGCTGTCCCATAAATGTTTTCAGAGCTACCTCAGGCTCCTCCTTCACATCACTACCTTTGAGTGAGGGATGCTTAGGAAAAGCCTAGATTGCTTACAAAAAAGTTGTCCCTTTCAGACCTTGCTGCTTATTATGACAAGCAGCATTATTTCATTGCCTCCCCGCTTCTTGGGTTGCCTTCCTCCTGCTTGCCCTGGACATACAGAGGGTGAATTCTGTGCTAAATGGTTCACCTCTTTTACATGTATTTTTAGTAGATTTTTCTGTTTAGTCTCTATAGTATCACAAACAGAATCTCAATCAACTTTATAAAATGCTACTTTTACTGAAAGAACATTCAGGTTATGAATGATGCCTTACGGACAAATTAATATTTTTCAAGGAAATAATGCAAGGAAAAAAGAATCTCATAGTCTAACTCTTTTTTGGAAAATAATTACAAATGAAGCAGAAACATTCGTTTCATTGGGAATGCTCCTTAGGAAAAATTTCTCAGGACCAGGATGAGGTTGTGGGGTAAGCTGACACAACAGCATGATGAGAATACAAGCATATTCTCAGGCAGTGGGTCTCCCTTAGGAAGATTCAATTTCAAACCCCCACTTTGCCTAATCTGAAGCCATGAGTGCCCTGGCTGCTGGAATTATGTTGTTCTGGGATGCTCACTTCAAATTTACAGGTTCTGGATTCATTTGAGGACCAAATCTGGAATGAATTCTCCATTTGGCCACAGAACAAAACCTAACCATGAAACTACCAAATCCTTTATGATGGAAAGAGAAGGAGGATTATACACATTCAGCTGCATACACATCCAGGATGTGGTTTTGCAGGGCACATTGCTTGAAGAGTTGGTTCTAAGCCCAAAACACAAATATGAACTTTGTAGTTGGTCACACTGTGACCAGCTGTATCCTGGAGCTTTTCTGTGTAATATCAAAATAGTCATAAATACAAGTAAGGCTTATGCTGCCACTTCATGACATGACTCTATCTGCTTGATCTTCTGCTCTTCAGTATAAACAGGAGTCCCTACAACTGGAATGTGAAATGCCACATATATATGTTTTAGCAGATCATACAAGGAGCTGCAGACACATGCTTCATCATCTGGAACTTGGATACAAAATTGCATCGCATGAGCCTGCAAAACATCCCTCACCTCCTCATGGAAAGTCAGCTACTAACATGCACAATGCTCATTTCTGCCTACAATTTGAGTGTATATTAGTAGTGTGTTTATATTCTAGTTAATTTATACATTTTGCATTTAAAATTTGGGCCCAAAACCACAGCGGCAAACCTTATCACCATATATTCAGGCACTAGCAGCATCATTATTCTTGGTACCCAAATTCCCTGTCCTGTCACCAGATGGCAGCCTCTGCATATCCCAGGGTCACACAGGTTTCTCAGGTGGAGCTGAAGCTCTCCTGGGTGCCCAAGTGCCCTTGGAGGTGCTTCCTTGGCCATGGCTCTGCCCGCTCCTCCTGAGCAGCCCTGTCCTCTGTGGTCCACAGTCACAGCTCGTGAACCCAGCCTCTGCGCAGCCCCTTCTGTGCACTGTAATGCTTTATGTTGACCCAAAATCTGCTTCCTAGAAAGAGCAAGAGGCTAAGTTCAAATTTTGGAAGTTGTTGCACAGCACTGTGCCACATCTATACCCTTGTGAGGAACATACCTAAGTTTTGGGGTTTCTGGCACCATGAACCAAGTCTCAAGTCACCTTTCATTTACTGTTATCACATAGTTAAGCAGGAAGATCTTCTCTCCCATAAACCTCGTGGGTCTTGTGGCCCTCACAGTTCATAAATCATAGAATCATAGAAGACCCATGACATGTCGGCAGGATCCCCAATCTAAAATTTTTCCTCCTGAATCTCTCTGTGTAGTTAAGCATAGTTTATCTAATCCGAAAACTGAAACACAAATCAATCCAAAGTGCCACCATGTTTGACTTTGTAGATACTGAATCAGCACTTGCAAATTTTGGAACCTGGATCTGAAAAATAAATCCTAATGAACATCTTCTGAGATAAAGATTATTCCTAGATACATTTAAGATAGCTAATTGTAAGCTCCAAAACCTGTAACGAGCTCCAGATACTCACACAGATGGTACTCCAGGAATATTGTCTTAATTTTCTTCTTCATCTTCTTCCGTTTTAATAAGATGTTCCCATAACTGAACTAGCCTAAGGCTTGATTCAGCAGGTAATAACTCACACTGAGGTTCAGCAAGAGCCTGAAGCTAAATATACTCAGATATGAATAATATACAGTTACTTCTACCACCCCGCTCTCCGCTCCGCTGCTTTTCCTGCCATATTCCTTTGTTTTTTGGGGGAGCAGGTAAGGGAACGGAGCTGAACTGACGAAGCAAAGAGCATTGTCTTCTGCCCAAGAAAATGCGTTCCCTGCTTCTGCCCTGGCTGGCTCAGGCAGCCTGCGCTGGCGTTGCACGGTGCCCTGGCCAGGACGGTCCAGGAGGATGCTCTGGCCTGCAGAGCAGAGGCCGAGCCTCCACACGCACCCTTGCAGCTTGCCGTGAGCTCCTGGTACCGCCGGAGCCCACGACCCCGAACAAAGACACGGATGTGCTTCAGTGCTCTGTGTGGCTCCAGCCTTTGTGTTCTTAAGATATTGTATATTTGCTGATACTGTAACTTGTTTATTCTCAGATGACAACACGTGCAACTAAAGTGAATCTGTGGCATTTCTAAACACCCCTTTTTTAGACTTGGATTTGATCCCTCCAGAAACAAGCAATTAATAAAACGATTAAGAAGGGAAACAGCCACTCAAGAGACAGCACTTCAAAGACCTGTGAGTGCTTACAGAACTCGCACGGGAGGCAGCCCACGTGTGCGCTCGCCCCGGGAGCGCGCAGCACCGGCCCGCTTGAGCCCCGGATTAAGCATGCGAATTGATCCCGACAGGCTGTCATCGGCATCCCCGTGCTCAACCCCAACTGGGTCTGCCGCACACAGCGGCGACGCGTCCCGGCCGCCCCGGCTAAAGATAGCCACGCACCACCGGGAGCCTTCGCTCCTGTTTCAGGCTCATTAGATGAGTGATGACAGGTTATAGTAGGGGTCCCTAGTGGCCCGACAACCGCCAAGGCCCCCAACTGTTCCTGTCCACCACGACGGCAGTTGAGTACAGCCAGCTGTTGTAACAACCACACGGTTTGGGATGGAGACCTCCCCACGCTTCGTTTCAACCAGCCTGCAGCACTTCCCACGCGTTCCCCCGCGAGACCCCTGCTTCACCACGAGGCTTTGGGTGGCAGATGCAGCATCCCTCTCTCCATCACTTCTGCCTTCTCAGCAATGCTGGGATATACTTCCACAGCCCACTTGGCTCGTGCAGATGAGACATCTCTACATAGCACAAGTTTGTTTTTGCAAAGCAAGCAGTAGACAGTCTTTATTGGTTTCAGTTTTCTCATATCTTATCAACAAGAGAGTCAGGCCCCGTAATACACGGCGGCAAGGTAAAGTTGGAAAATTCTGCCAAGTGGACACGTCTGGAGTGCAAAATCCTCTGTAGCTCATGAAGTTTTTGACACTCTCATTCTCACTTTGGGTGGGTGAAATCTTCACTGTTGTCCCAGAGGCCAGGATGAGATGTACGCTTTTGTAATATCCCAACTAAAAATGAACACGCTAGCCTTTTCGTGGCCGTTACAAAGGTAGCCTAGAAGAGGAGGGGTTCACAGAGGAAAGCCAACAGAAAAAGTATATGGGAAATTATTGAAAGTGTTTTTTTCTTTGACTCTTTTGGAAAATTAGCAATATCTAAATATCCTTCTTTTGTTAGAAACGAAGGCCCTCAGCATTCAAGTTAAACTTTTTTTTGCTTCTTCTTTGCAACAAATTTTACTGCAGATAACCTAAAGAAGCAGTAGAGTTCTCATCCTCTCACTTATTTTAAAATATCCCAGTGCAGAGCATTCAAACTCTTGAGGTGAGGTGCGGACTCATGCAAATTTCAAAGGAAAGCTTTATGTGGGTGTTCTTAAATGTTGAAAACATCATACAGTTACCTCACACAAGCCTTTAATATTATCTTCATGCTTTCTTCTAGTATCACTGGTTGTCACCATATCTAGATTCAAGACTAAGTGCACTTTTCAGTTTTATAGCCCTTCCTTATTTTCATATTACCTTCTGAGTCAGCGGAAGATCCATAACTTCCTGAGTCAAAACTAACAAGTCTGGGGATGCATTGCTGCATGCCTAATACTCTTAAATATCCCTTTCACAATACATTTCAGAAGATATTGGCATACATGAGTGATAGTGTTGCATTATAAAATGTTCAAAAGCAGAAAAATCTTACAGGCTTCATTGCTTGTGAATGTACCAATAAAGCTATAATCTCTGTTTCTGATTAATTTACCAGTGGCAAGTATAAATACATATCTACCACCCGTATCTATCAACAAACAGCCCTATTTTCCAAAGTTGTGTTAGCAATTAAAATTCAAAAAAGGGCTTCTTAACTGATTTCTGGTGTGCAAACTTCTCCAAGTATGTGGGAAAGATTCTGTTTGTGCTCTGTACTACAGATGTGCTAGTTCGCTGCCCCAGAGTTTCTCTAGTAAATCATCAGACATGATTTGATGCAGATGAAAGTGATGCAAACGGCCAGGCAGGGCACACTGAGAACACGAGGAGGCCATTGTGATTCTCTAAGTCATGTTTTAAAACAAATCTGCCATAATAACAATTGCAACTGTTTTCCTATTTCAATCACTTGCTTTCAGCTCAGAGAGAGATGAGGATCTTCTGTTTCCCCTCTTGAGACGTCTATAATGATGCATGAAATGTCAAGAATCACTGAACAAAGTGATCTCCATCCAAACAGAAAGGAGACATTTTATGGAGAGTTCTACCACAACTGTGCAGCTCTGAGAGAGATTTGTTCCCCTCCTGGCCCTGAGTTAATACCATCTGGGTAACGTAACACTTTGCCACACTAATAATTATTACCAACTTTATCCCAATTGTGCAAATATCTTTATGTTTCAATGGAAGCGTTTTCAGTGGTATTTTAAGCCTTATTTCATATCCATAGCTCTCAGCCACTCTGCCTTCCTGTGAAGAGCACCTAACCTGTTGGGTGTCAGGATTTAACAAGAACATTAAAATGTGTAATTTTGGCACATAACGCACTGTCACCATAGAGTAAAAACAACTCTGTTTCTAGTGATGTTAGCAGCAACTGTTCTGTTTACTATAGCTGAATCAGGATTTATTTCTAGTTGCTTTGCCATTTTGTGTATTACACTTACCTTGATGCAAACTCAACGAGGAAGACTAACTAGATTAAGGTCCTTCATATTGAGCCTACAAATCATAATGAATTCAAAAAAGAAATTACATTTCAATCCTAGCAGAAAGCATTATCTTATTAGGAATCTTTCATGACTGTGTTAAGAAAGTTAAAATATACTGCTTCTACCATTCTCGGTAAATATTTTGCATTTGGATTATTTGGGAACTCCACATAATCTTATTTATGAATGGAAGCTTTAGACAGAAATTTTATTCCCACCTTGCCCCCCCTTTTTTTGTTGTTATTTAGTTATACAACTCTAACTTGTCCTACATTCACTTTTTTCAATATGCACTTTGTCCTAATTTAAAACTAACCCTGTAGTATGTTTTCTCAGCAGTAGTCCCTGAGGCCTTGCTTACTGCATCACTGCTCAAAAAGTGATGTGAACATGAAGTTACTAACTTCATGCATTTTTACAGTGCATATCACTGTAGTAGCTAAGTGCAACAAAAACATGAAAACATCCATGGATATTCACAACATCTTTGCAAGGTGAGGAAGTGGTGCTGTATTACCATATCTTAGGACTGAGATGGAAAGGCCGATATCAAACATAGTCACTACTGCGCTGGTTACTAGACACTGTAGACATCGTACTCAGTTCAAGACCCTTAAGATCTATTTTTTTTTTAAGCATTACTACTATGTAGCACCTACATTTTAGTGCAGGTAGCTGGCTTTAGTCATACCCATAAGTGCTTTGCTTTTCCACAGAGCTCGGTATGTGCAGTCGGCAGCAGATAATGAGGAATCCAAGTTTCATACATGCACCAGGAAAAGGAGATCAGAGACCAGGACCCCGTGGAGTGGGGGGCAGCAGCAGGAGTGGGCTCCTGCATCCCAGGCCAGCCCTACATGTCCTTTTTGCCCCAAAGAGCTTCTGTCTGCATGGATAGTGCAGACAGTGGTAGAAGCAAACAAGCAATATTTCCGTTTCACAGGAGTTAAAACAAAACTCCGGGCAAATACAGAAAGTTTTTCAACAGCACATACTATACATCATTATCTAAGGTCACTTGGGAAATCTATGTCAAACCTCCGTACAGAAGACAAAGATCAAAATGGTCTGAAAAACAGGATGCAACCACATGATTGCTTTGAAAAATCAGATGCTGTCACTTCCTCGGTGCATATAAATGCTGAGCTGTTATTGGCTGTTGTATTCCCTAAAAAAGTGCATGGGGAAGAAACACATTCTTGAAGATGATGGCTGATATGCACCAAAAAAAACCCAGAGCATTTACGTTGAGACATAGGCCCTGTGATCTCCAGCTGGCAGGTGACAGTACTAATATTTTTGGCTCCTCCAGTCAGATCTGGAAGAAAACTTCCAACACAGGGTACCTAACTCACAAGATTTTCTCATGATTCTTCCTCTTTCAAAGATAGAAAGATCATATTAATACAAGATTCAAACCTAGGGTAATTATGAAAATGAATGGCAATCAGCAGCGTAGCACTGTTACTAAGGAAGACTAGGGATATGATCAGCAGTAAACCAAACTTCACCTTCATTCAGAAAATGAGATGATTCTTTAGCAGAGGAAAAGGAAGGAAAAGAGCCAATGCCATGTCTGGCATCAGTGCTCATTTCCTTGGATTGCCCTGGGTTAAATCCCCAAAACTAACAAGAAACTGTTTCCCAGAAAACAGTCTCAGACCAGCAAGTTTTTTCAGTGGTATTTGCATTGGTGTTTATTTCGGGTAAGCTGTTGAAAGTCCCAAGGGTTTACCTCTGACAAAAAGGATGGGACAAATACACATGAGTGACCAGCAGCTCAACTCGGCTGTGGCAAGGCTGCCAAAGGAGATAACTCTGCCAAGCGAAACGGCTTCCAGGCTGTGCACTTGTGCGTCAAAATGACATTAGTGTATTTTGACATAAGTGCTGCCTTTTATAGGGGGTTAAGCTTCAAAGCCACAGAGCTGGAGAGATGGGAAACCAGAGCTTGACAGAAAAAAATAGAAATTGACAGAAAAACATGGAGAGAATTTGTTAAAACAAACCCAATTCACTGAGAGCCAACGATACCTTCAAGGATCCAATTTAGAGCAAAAGACATTTTATTGCTGTACAACTCTGACAGTTCAGTCATACTAAATAAATTCAGCCTGGGGAATTCAGTGACATTTGAAAGCTCTAGTGCCCGCGCGGAGGTTTGGAGCTGCTGCAGTGCTAGCTGATGCAAGAAGCTTAAACTAGGGGCTGCTAACATGATGCACTGTGTGGAGTTGTTTTAAAAGAAGGGACATGCTCTGCTCATACCTGTTTTGATGCAAATTCTGAATAATCTCCCATTAAGAGCTTTATCTGCACTTCACAGGGGAGGGAAGCATACCTCACTGCAGGCCACCCGCGAGACTGAGGCAGCGCTGGGCCTCGCCAGCCCTACCCTACAGCAGTACCTGCAGCTCAATTTGTTCTGGCCAGCAGAATTACGTGGGTTTATCAGGGGGTGGTTTCACTCACCTACCATTTTGTTAAGACTTTTCCCCTCAAAATCCTTCATTGTGTGAAAACAGAGTACCTGGGAAGCTGAGTTTGTCACACCAAAAGAGCAACATACAGCTTCACTTGCAGGAGTCACCCCAGACATTTCCTAACTCTTCATTTAGTGACAGAAGTTCCTCTAAATGCCATGGCCAGAAGCTTTGCTGAACAGGGTTAAAGGTTTCCAACTTTGCATCAACAAAACTTCCTGCAGGAATGATTGTTATGTCCACCAAGGCAGGTCATTTCCCTCCTGTGCATTTTTCTACCCTTATCTCCAGCAACTCTAAAAGCACATCACATTCACAGAAGTTAAAGCTAAAACAACAACCTACATCTGGTCAATTGGGTCATCTCTGATCTTTCGGTCAGTCCCCTTTGACAACTAACAGTCAGTAAAAAGGCTTGGAGATGCCAACAAGTTGAATTCACCTATACCTCTCATGCTTGAAGCTTCCAGAAGACCAAATGATGATTTTCAGCTTCTTCACCAAATTTCAACACTCAAAAAAGAAGGCTACTGCCAATTATAGGTGACATGGTTACAGCTGACAGCTGCAGATTACCATGACTGATGTCTGCTCTTCCCTGCTAGCATCCAGGAGCTTCAGCAGGGCACACAAGAAGATCAAAGACTTCTATCTAAGTCCCCTACCTCAAAATATTTACTTGCTGTCATTTGGAGAGATAGAGAGAAGTCATGGCCCCAGCATCTGATAAGTCACTTGTGACACTTACTAATGTGTCCCATTTGCCATTAATGTCACCAGCGATATAAATAGGGTATCATAATGCCTGCATAAGAGTAGTTTCCAAACAGAGGTAGCTGGATCAAATTCAACATGGGTAAGGCAAATAAATAAATAAATAAATAAATAAATAAATAAAGCTAGATAGGAGGAATCACTCGGAAAACAGGCTAGTGATAGGTATGCACACAGCACAAGCCCTGCAGATCAACAGGCTTGAAGTTGTTTTTTTTGTTTTGCCTTTTTTTTTTTTTTTGGTTCAGGTAGGGCCTCCAAACTTTAGGACCAAAATATCCACTTTCATTTGCTTCCCAGGTTGTTGCTGTTATTGGTTAATGCCAAAATGTAATGTCCATCAAGGTTAAGTCACTCCTGCCATGTATGGCTGAAAAAAACTTCACTATTTTGTTAAGCTATATGCTTATATAACTTTATAACTATAATTACATAATTACAGTTATATCTTTCCTAAGCTATGGCAGGCAGAACAAATAGCTCAACTCCACAGCAGTTTAGGAAAAGAGCGTGAGATGGAAAACAAGACATCACAAATACCCTGCCATATGGCACAGGAGATCTTTCAGAGCTGCTTTTAAAGCTCTCTCTAAGCTTCTTCCAGGAGCATAGAGTGATAGTACAAACTAAGGGACAAGTCTGAAGCAGTTTTTCTAACAATCCCGGTGTGCAATGCTGCAGAGATTTCAAATTCTAACATTTAATAGGTTTGCACCAGGGCAACACTGGCAAACACTACCTCGTTCCCATTGGAACATGTGGAAGTCAGTCTTCCTATTGGACAAAGTGAAAGAAAAGTCAGTACTTCAAACTGTGCTCAGTGCACTGATGCCTGCTGGTGGTTATTTATAAGATATCACAAAGTGAATTCACTTGTGATACAGCTCTACTGACCTTACTGACATGGTCAGGAGGAAATTGCACATTTTGGATTCTATCCAGAATTATTACTGATTCCTAATGGAAATTCTACTCTGATCTTTCCTAGTCCCAGGGAAAGTCATGCTATTTCAGGATGCTTACTTGAAGGCACGTTGTGTTCATTCAGATATTGCATTGCTAATTTTTTTTTACGAGCTCACAGAACAGAGGTCAACCTGTCTGTTGCTCCCAATCCACTCTGCAGGGCTTTGATTCCTGGCCTCTTGCCAAAGTGTGGTATTGTTCAGGTCCTTTGTCTTGCCATTAAAGTTCTCACTGCTATGGTTATGTCTGCTGGGTCAATGAGATTAGATTTCATTAGCACAGCAAACTGAAAAAAAAAATAGAAGTTATTAGATAATCATTAAAGCACATCTGTTGCCTTTTTCAGAGTGCCAAAGTCTGAATTCCATTGAACTAGTGACATGGCACTTGACCAGCGCTTAGTTCAGCTATGGTCAGTGAACTGCAAAAGGATTAAATTATTAGCAGCTAGTTGATTCAACCTAATCCCTGGCAGTTTTGTTTAGATTGCAGAGAAAGGTGCCCAGAGCAAAAGAGAGTGAAACAATTGCAGAAATGAAATGTTAGATTTTTCGATCCTGTTCCGCAAGCTGTGCTGTATTGGTGCTTCACTTCAGTGTTACCCCAAGACATTGCTTCCTCACATATTTAGAATACACTTTTGTGTATATCCACTCTAGTTATCTTCAAAAGTCCCAACAACTTCTGGAAGTGAAAGCCTTGCTCTAGAGAGTGGAAGCAGACAGTTCCCCATCATCCACACTTCCAATATGGACAGCAATCCCAATTATGAATAAATACTGGGTCTCAGGTGCCGCTATCTCATTTCCTTTCCAAGGTTCTTCTGAAACGTCCTGCCACAAGTGTCTTAGAAAATATATTCTTTTTCATGTATCAGTTTATCTTTTTAAAGAAAATTTGTAATTGAATATATATCTTCGCAAATAACATTCTTATAGATGAAAACTAGCTTTTCCAAAGGGTCTTTACACAAAGTGCTCAGTTTACATTAGTTATCTATTGTGATTTAAACTTAAACTCTTACAAAAATCTCAGTTTCATTATATAAATTCTTTACACATGAGTTACAAAGTAGTTGCCTAGTTCTGAAGAATTATCTGTGAACTTACAGAGGAAAAGGAACAACTCCTGTTCATTAAAAAAAAAAACACAGGTTAGGTCAGATAGAGATTTAGGGAATTTACTTTCATAGAATCATAGAATGCTTAAGGTTGGAAGAGACCTCTAGAGATCATCTAGTCCAACCCCCCTGCACACGCAGGGTCACCTAGAGCACGTGGCACAGGACTGCATCCAAGCAGGTTTTGAAGATGTTCAGGGAAGGAGACTCCACAACCTCTCTGGGCAGCCTGTTCCAGTGCTCTGTCACCCTCACTGTCAAGAAATTTTTCCTTAAGTTCCTGTGGAACTTTTGGTGCTTCAATTTGTGGCCATTTCCTCTAGTTCTGTTCGTGGCCACCACTGAAAAGAGGCCAGCACCATCCTCCTCACTCCCTCCCTTGAGGTACTTATAGACACTGATCTGATCCCCTCTCAGCCTTCTCTTCTCCAGGCTGAACAGGCCCAGCTCCCTCAGCCTCTCCTCATAGGGCAGATGTTCCAGGCCCCTGATCATCCTTGTAGCCCTGC
>NW_010581632.1:637194-676628 GCF_000705375.1 Tinamus guttatus
TGTCCAGGTCCCCCTGGATGGCAGCGCAGCCCTCTGGGGTATCAGCTACTCCTCCCAGTTTGGTATCATCAGCAAACTTGCTGAGGGAGCACTCTGTGCCTTCATCCAGGTCATTGATGAATAAATTGAATTCCTTAAATAACAGGCTGTTTTGGGGATTAAGAGGATAGGGCTCTTGATTTGCTCAAGGACTCCAACTAGACAGACAGACAGAAGGGGGACAAGGAAAGTCCATGGTAGTTTTCTGCCATCCCTGACTGCAGTACAGCACCAGAATCATAGCAAATACACAATGCAGACATTCACCAGGCCAACCCGCAAACCCCATCCTTAATTCACCAAAGACAGTCAGCATTTTGTTGAGCTGAACATACATGTGAGAGGAAGCTGAGACTCTTGGTGGAATTATATTTTTCTTCTCACTTCTAGGTTTGTCAGATAAATGCTGCTTTTCTTTAGAAGGCTTGTTCCAAACCAAAGATTTTTTTTTCCTTTTTCTTTTCCTTTTTTTTTTTTTTTTTTTGAACTAGGTAGGCATGTATGGAACAAGATGGATTTTGGTTTTGTTCCTTTTAAGCTAATATTTCCAGTAAGCACTTTTTTTGCCTGAGCAAAGCCAACAAAGCCAAACCAGATGCATCTTCTTTGGAAATTTCGTTACCTATATTGTTTAAATCATTACTGTGTAGCATTTGGAAAGTTTTTACTAGCTATTAATTGTGGCATTTCAGACAAAATGTAAAAGTGGCAATTCTATTGCACTGGGTTTGGTACTAATTTTACAAAATGTTCTCCCCACTCTGCAGGGAGAAAGAGGTTAAAAGGCATATCAATCCAAGCTAAAAGAGTGGGCAGCTGTTTACAAGGCAGTGTTTTTTTGTTTGTTTTTTACTTTTAATTGTCAATGTCTCATTCTGCAGGCTGATTTTCAACAGTTTTGATACATTGCCTTATAAGTATTGTTAACCCTGCACTCAATAATCCCAATAAATACTTACTCCTGGAATGCTCCCTGTCACATATTACTCACCTGGGATATCAGTAATAAACAGAGATAACTACCATAAACCATCAAATCTGTAACTGGTGGTGAAAGGCAAAAAGGAGATAAACCCTACAATCAAAAGTTTATAACTGATGAATAGCTATTGAATCAATGATTTTGTTTTTAGTAAGTTTAATTTCTTTCTATTACAGACTTATCTGCTAGAATTCTTCTTTAAATGAGTAGGAAGTTAGTGACAAGACTTTGGGCATGGCTAAGCAAGTACAGAGATGAGTAGCTTGTGTTCCAGCTAAAGCAATTAAAGAACAACTGTGTAACTCTGAACTCCTTACCTACATAAAAGGTCATCTTTTTGTTTACTTTTCCTATTAGTAACTTCTGCTTTGCTTCCCATCTTGCAACATGCAGGGACTAGAAGCATATGGTTAGGTATGCATTGTGTCCTGCAAGTTCTATAATAGCACACATGCAGCAACAGTCTCTGAAAGCACAATAACTTGTGCTACACATCTCAGGTGTTTTTGTGCTCATGCTCAGAAAACAGCCTGTGTTTAAACCTGTTTGGTGTTAATATTTCCACTATAATTAACCGATGCACTTGAACAGGCCTTGCTCCTCTTGTGCTTTATAAGTCAACATGCCTTTCCAAAGAGTGCTGAAATTCAGCTGAACAGTAGCAGCTACAAAAGGCCATCATTCAGAAGAGAATTCAAAACTCACAGAGAGAAGCTGTGTCTCTTGCCATCAGAGAATGATTTGGGAACTCCTCTAGAGGCGAGAGGTTTGGGTCCTGGTGTATCCTCCAATATGGCCAGTGCATTTATACAGTGTTTTGTTAATGTAAATTACACAAATAAGGAAGAAGAGAGATTGAAGTATCCTCTTTTCTGTCTAAGGTAGTCACTTACCAAATGTTCTTCTTCCACTGGCCTAGCAATTTTGTTTTGTTTTTTTGTTGTTGCTGGTTTGTTTTTCTTCAGTACTGAACAGGGCTAGTGGAGAAAGAAAAGAGTGCATAGAATAAAGCACAGAGGTTAGGGCATCCCTCAGAGGGAGGAGTGACTTGAAGCCAGGTCTTCCATTTGCTTAGCCATTGCTCTAACACATAATTTCTGCATGGAAAAGGCACCACTGTAACCATGAGAATGGTTCTCCCACAGCCTTTGCTACTGATCCTCAGCCTCTTTGCACTTCTTTGACACAGCACTGAAATGCAAGTCTTCTGGAAAGTAGCCAACAACCTGACGAATGGCTGTTACAGCTATAAAATGGGACTGGGGCCAAGGTGTGATGTGAATTTGCAACTGCAGCCATCAGGATGGAGCCCCACAGCGCATTAGCTTCCCAAAGCAGGTTAGAGCAGCCTGAAGTCCCTTGTCACTTGCGAAGGAAACCCATGTGTCCTTTTCTCTTCTCATCTCACCTGTCTCCCTATCATCTGTATCTTAAGGAGGCAGCAATCAGCAATATGGTACTTCATTTGCAGAAAGTAGCATTTCTTAGAAGAGAAATTATCAGATCGAATTCTTAGGTTTGAATTATCCTGACTTTGAATATTTCACTCAAACTCATTTCTAGGAATAAAAATCAGGGTAAATAGCCTGATGACAAATATTCTGTTTGTGGCACGTATAGGAATTTGTGCAGATCCTCAGTCCTACAAGAAGAGCAAATCACAGAATAGGGATTTATTTCACTCTAGTTTATTATTAATTTAGCAAATTGGGTCTATGTAAGTACATCCTGAATGCTAGACAACCAATTCTACACTTCAACCAATCCAGTTCAACCAATCAATCCTCCTGCTTTCGCTGCCAAACCCTGAACACCTTGTAACACTAAGGTCAGTTCAGTTTTTTTGAGAAAGTTCCAATATCTGGTGACTCATAACACCACCTACTGGACAATTATGACCTAGAAGTGACTAAAATGCTTTTTAAATCTCTGCTTTTGACTTACGTGCGTTGATAATATTCACATACCTGCTATAGTCGCAGGTTAGCGTCAATTCCTCCCGTGACGGCATGGTCAGTAATTCCTTAGTGTCAGTGCTGTTAAGATCTAGAATAAATTTTTCTGTTGCATTTTAAGGCCTGGGGTATATTTTCAAAGCAAAGATCAGAAATAATAAAATGATGATTCATTTCTGATATTTTACAATAGCAGCAACCTGATGCTCTATCGGCTAAACTCTGTCTCAGTGTATGACTTTATTCTCCTCAGTGAGCAGGAAAGCATCTCTTTATTTCAGTCAGTGAGGAAGTACTTAGGAAAAAGTATGGCTTAGTATTCCTGGTTAGCCACCTGCAAAATACCATTGTATTTCTCATAGAAAAATGAGAACTGTATTGGATTGGAATAATCAAAATGAGTTAGCCTGATAGCTTATTACATATATATTTTTAATGGCCAAATCCTACAAGACACATACAAAAAACATTACAGCGCCAAGGGTAAGGACAGCTTAGATATGAACCATTTTTGCTGGAAATACTTGTCAACATTGCATCATCTAAGTAGGGCTTGCTTAAGAGTACACAAGCACATTTTTATGCAATAAATTACTGCATCAGTTACTGCATCCTTCAGATAGTAGTGTTGCCTTTCCCAGAATCCATCTTAAACCAGTCAGTTTGCTCTTTACCCTTCACACACACTGCTGCCTGCCTGGGAAACCTCTGGTGAATAAAGACCTGCAGGGTCCCCTAGAAGGTCCTCTTCTGCACTGCATGTCCTATCCACCCTGTGATCCCCTGCCAGCTCATGGGGACTGGTCTGTGTTTGGCCAGGAGCAGAGCCACCGTGCTCCATTCGGGGCCATCAGGCAGGACAGTGTGGAAAAAGCAACATCAGGGACTGACTTGAACATAATTGTGCCAATCTGAGCACTCTTGCCACTTCAGGTGCTAGGAAACTTCGACACACATTGTCAAAATCTGATAATTCAAGACCTTATTCTTTATATAGACAGCATGATTGCCTGGGAGGTTTGATAGCACCTGTCACAGATCTGGTCTCAAAGTGGTAGGGTTCAACGTGCTACCGTGCTGCGTAATGACAGCCTGATGCTTTCCATGGGCTATGTTTAAATGCCAAAGAATGATGCTCTGCAAAAGCCTAAAGTAAGAAAATACATAAGCACCTAATTTCCTGAGTGACTTTCCTTTTTTTCCACCCCCCATCATAGACTCTAATAAAAATAATAATAAAAAGGTATATCTGGCAGAGGTATAACTTTGCCTTTTTGTAGGTAGCAACAAGAACAAAAAAAAAGATGATTTGATCTTAATTTTCTAAATGATTTTGCAGACTTCACTTCTCAATGAAGTGCCTGAATCTGAGACACCTTGAAGATGTCTTTCACAGACCAACATAGGAGCTGCCAGACTCCTCTTCAGTATAGCAATGGGAGAAAGGAAGATTAATCCATTAAAAAAAGACAGACTGCCCTAAACACATGCCATTAAAACATGTGCTGTTTTAAAAATTAAAGGTTTCAGTTGTGTTATATATGGTGTTACATTCAAAACCAGAGCCTGGAAGGCAAAAAGGTTACTCTAGGTTGCCCAGGAGTTACCTGTGTTTTATTCTTTCCTCTTGGCAGTGCTCAGAATGTTGTAGCCCTTACATTTATGACAAATAGTTATGTTTACTGCTTAAGATGATTAACATACTTTATCTAAAGATGTGAAATCCTTTAGGTCTAAGACCTTTGGTTAAGAGCCAGGAATTAAGCGTGACCATCAGTACATTAACCCGAGGGCTGATTTTGACAATTTCAAAGAAAACTTATCCAGAACATTTGAAAACGCTCCCCTAACTTCCTCCTCCTTACCATTTTGTAATTTGCAAAAAAAGTTGATGAATCTCAAGAAATCTGAGGGTTTTTCCTTCTGGGTATTTTAAACCAAATTCTAGTAACAAAATCTGTACAACTTCTTATCTCCACAGCAATAAAATGGAACAAATTAATGAAGTAACTTCTGAGTATTTATCACTCATTTGGAGATACTGTACCAGACAGTCCATGGCTCCTAATATAATTATCAGACTTTTATTATATTATTGCTACCAACTGCCATGGTAAACAGGGCACATGATTTAAGAAAAAATACGTGGAGCAAGACAGAAAATGCTGGGTAGTGCGAGAAGTGCCTGTGCCCTAGGTTGAAGTCTTGGTCCGTTTAGGTCAAAGAAAAAATCCTGCTGATTCCAGTAGTCTTAGTCAGGCCTTCGAAACATTTTGCCAAAGTCACTGCGCTTGATAAAGGTTTATTTTTAGTGATATCAGTGTCACCATCAAGCATCGGAGCCGGGCACAGATAGCACCTTGCTGCACGCCTCTTGGCCACGCTCCAGGCAGCAACCCTGGGGTGCTCGGCCACTGGAACATGGACACCAGCCCCGGTGAGCACCAGGGAAGCGCATGGGGCAAGCACCAACATGTCCATCTGACCCGGACCATACTGCTGCTCATCGCGTTGCCAAAACTGGGCTTTTCTAGAGGGGTAGTTCTGTTGGTCTAGCAGCAGCTCTTACAGGCTCCTGAGGCCAGCCAGAGAAGGGGAGAAGGTACCACCTGAGGTGCAGGAGAGCTCCAAGGTCTGCAGCTCAGAGGATGCAGCAAGAACTCCTCTTCTCTCTCCTCACTGCCCTGTTTGCCACAAGATGGCACTGTTTTGCATTTATTTCCACGCACCGCAGTCCTCCAGCCTTGCATCACACTCCCTGAAGAGAAAAAAAGCAGATCTCCTTAGTATTTAGCACACATTTACTTCATATACCTGCTTATTTTAACCACCTGCTCTCTTTGCATCAAACTTGAGACACACGAGACTGGCAGTGTTTATTCACCACAGACTGTGTTTTCCTCTTGCACTGCAAGGGGTTTCACAGCCCGACACCTCACTCGGTTTCTCAGGCACAGACCAGCTTCCTCACGGCCCCTTAAACCAAAACCTGCTTCAGGTGCAAGACTTACCCAGACATGCTGATAACATTCAGAAACTTTGGTAAAGATTTAGAAGTGCCAGATCAGAGTTCACAGAAGCAGCAGGTAAGTGGCAAAAAATGTTTTACACAGCATTTCAGGCAAATGTGCTATAATAATGTCCTTTCAGCTATAGGACTGGACATAACATATATATATCTCCATGTATAAAGTAGCTAAGGAAGTGCTGTTAAAGATTCTCTTAAAAGGCTTGCAGCATCTGCAAGGACAGAAAGATTTACACATTTATGGAAATGAAAAGTTTTCTAGAATCTCACATAGGATGTAGTGAAAAGTGATTTTTTTTCTTAGAATACATTCAAAATATCACCAGTTACTCCATTTATTAATGGTTTTATCGAAGAGCTGGTCTACATAGAAAACTCTTACAAGTCAAAGTGTTACCCCTTTAAGGGGTAAGGTCTGACTTCCACAGAAATTAAAAAAGTTTATCAAACTAATTGTTTTTGACCGAATTAGTCATTAGTCAAATCTGAACTAATGACTTGCTGTACGACAGTGAAGACCCTTCCTTCTCCAGTAACCCCAGAAGTATCCAGTGTTTGCTTTCTGCCTTGTGAAAGAACATCTGTTGCAAGGAGCATGAGCCATCTCCTGGGTCTGACCCACCTCCAGTTACTCTTTTAATAACCCGCGTGAGCAGACACAGTAAGTAGGACACGCATGGGGCTCCTTCCCACATAATGGAGAGGCAGCAGTAACCTTGCATCTGCTCTTGTGTTAGTCTGTCACTCACAATCAGGGGTTACTTGATGCCTAAAATAATTCCTCCTCTGACAACTAATTCATCTGGGAAGAAAAAAGACTCCATCCAGATGGTGGGAATCTCACAGACTTCCCCCCTCCCACCCCCCTTTTTTTAAGTGGCAAAGTTTCTCCTTTAATAGATACTCTATAAGTTATATAACATTCTTGGAGCTACCCTGTGCTATTGCCAACCTTTAACTATTGCTATTTGCTATTGCCAACCTTTATAACTATTAGGCATCAGCCATTTTTTACTCTAGATGTAATAATGCAAAAGACAGAAGATGGCACAGTGGGAAAGGCAATGGAATAAACATTTTTAGATATGTAGATCCAATCTGCTGGGATTTTTGGCGAGCTGGTTGGTGGCCAACATGCAAATACTTAGAAATTTTAGACCAGTTTAGTAGGCATCTGAGCAACAGCCTACCACTTTTAGAAACACAGAATGATTTGTACTTGAGCAAATGAAGACATAAGGTTTGTAAAAAGAGGCCTGATTCTCCTACCTTAAGAACTGGACTTCAGAAACTGGACTTCAAGAGACATCTGCTATGCCTGCTGAGGAAGCTTGCAAGGTTTCACCCTGAAATGCAGTGGGGGGAAGGCTCAGTTTAATCAATTTTCTATTGTTCTGCTGTAAAGAGAAGAGGACAGACAGCATGATGGTTATCAAACTATTTTCATAAAAGGAGTTTTTTTTTCTGGACTCAATCTCATGAGAAATTGGGCTCATGTGACTTCTGGAAACAGAGTATCAAAAACAGGTGTTTGAAGAGAAGAGCTTAGGAAAGAAGATTTGTGAAGGCTCAGAGGTCAAAAGGTAGGAATAAAAGTATCTACATTTGCCAGCAAAAAGCAGAGCCCTGTGCATGCTGGCAAGGTGTTAGCCTCATTGGCCCAGAACAGCCTTCCCCAGGACATCACCAAGCACCTCGGGAAGTGCCTCAAGATGCTTTGAGAAAAGGACAACAGTAGGACCCCAGCCAAGACGAGGACAGGGAAGCTACTTCAGCTGCTACTTGCCTAAAAGAAAAACATGTACAAAAGCATCCTCCCCCTACATCACTGACCCTTGGCACAGCAGTATGTGCAACCTAGATAACTATTTACTGAAGATTTTTTCATTGAACAATGTATGGTTGCTTATTTGCTATATAATCATACTTTAAAATTAGAAGAGAATTCTGTGTTTGAAAATACCATGCTCTTGATAAAGGGCATCTTAGCAGAAAATGGGCCTAGTGAGAGGTTAATAGAAAGCAAGTATCTCACCCCACGAACTCTACTCCAAAAAAAAATAGTTTGAAATTTGTTTCCTAGTGAGACCACCTTTCAGAATGAATATTCACTTTGCATGAAAATTACCATTGAGTCTGTATTAAACATTAATTTACTCATTTTCAGGGCTTGCTTTTCTGGTTCAACCATTATTCTTAGATTTTGTGGCCAATGGACCTAGGAATACCAAGTAGCATTTATGATTACCAGACAGCTGTTTTTGGCTGACTGAGACCACCATGTCTTTAAAAGAAGTAAAAATAGTAAAAGGATGATCTCTTAAGAAAGAAAACTTGAAGCATTATTGCACTTTTCTCCAAAAAGCACTGTGGTGAGTGACAAAGACATGGTACACTGCATAACCAAAGTCATGAACAAGTGCATGTATTTCTGATTAACAGCTCTCAGATACAGAATATTGTAACTTAATTAAACACAAGAGACAGCAAAATCCCATACCAGCATAGGTAAGGTCAGTAGCCTTACAGTATGAAACTCCATACAGAAAGAAATCATATTGTCACATACTTAGCAACACACAACTGAGCATCCATAGAGCATCTTTTGCTATTGCTAGCATTTAATCTGGCAATTATGTACGACCTGAATTAATTGATTCTCAGCATTGATATCATTACCCATCTAGGTTCCCAGAAAGTTAAATTTAATGAAGTACTTTAACACAAGAACCTCTGAAATATTTATCCACAGGCAAAGCAAGGAGTGGAATCAGGCACCTTATTTCTAGTGCAGCTGCTTATTTTTGTGAACCAATTTACCAATTCAAAAATATCTGACAATGACTTGAACAAATAGAGTTTCAAAACTGCTATCCTTTTCTTTGAAAGAATCCAGAGTAGATTTTCCAGATAACTAATGAGAAAGTTGAAACCAGAACCAAAGTGAGTTTTTTTATACTTTCCATCTTACTTTCATTTTTACTCTTGTTTGTTTGGAAGGCAATGTTGACAATGAGCGTATGTTTCCTTTCTCACACATTTTTACTGTTTTAAAATAAGCACTTTTCCCTTTTTCTGTGTTCATTTTCCACTGGGAAAAATGGAAAGGAGAAAAAAATAATTCTAAATAAGAAGATCTTTAAAATTTCAAAATATAATTTATCTGTAGGCAATTTTTGTTGAATATTTTCCACTACTTCTAATTTGGTAAAACTATCAGTTTACAAGTTTTAGAGGATTTTGACTTGGGAAACCAGGTACAAAATACAAATTTCCTCCATAAATACCCTTTTCACTTGGGTATCTTTCCTCAAATGTTTTTCTGAAAGATAGAGTACAAATGAATGAAGGCTGAGTATGACTGCCAATGTAACATGCAATTGTTATCTCTTTGCCTCTTAGTGCGCAGCACAACCAAGTTGATGTGAAACTTGAAGACGGGATAGAGGAAGCCAGCCCTAAAATTTCCAGGAGGGAAATGTCTACCCCAAAGGGCAGAAATCAACTTGGGTTTGGAACCTTCACGGTCCTAGAAAAACAGGGCCTGGCCGACTTGTCAAAATCGCTGCTAGCTGAAGTTTCTGAAGGGCTTCCAACTGCAGTTTCTTAAAACAGTTGCTTGCTCCTAGGGATGCCCCAAACCACACAGCCCAACCACATTGATCTGTTCCAGGTTGGGAGAAGGGGAAAAAAAAGAAAGGCTACATCATCCTTGGTCTTTGATAAAGAGAGAGTCATACCTGAATGGACCCCAATCTTCTCAAATCCCCAGCCAGAACCTCTAATCTGTGACAGTGATTTTTTGATATTTTTGGCCAGGTTTCATCTGCCAGAGCTTGTTGTACTATTAAACTTTTGCACCTTTCCGATTTTAGCTGTAACTTCAGAAATTCCTACAGGTCAAAGAGAAGGATGTTTGTCTTCATCTTCCAGCATATGAACAGAGCCAGACTATGAGAGATAATACCTAATAAATCTCAAATTCTGATCAGAAGCCATTAGATTTAATACATACAACAGCTCATATTCCTTTAAGATAACTATCCATATCCTTTCTGGTTAAAACCATCTTTTCTTCTTACATGTATTTTGAGTAGCTTTATTTTAGTAAGTTACTGTTTTGTATATTCAATTTATTTTCAATTCCCATCTAAATGCAGCTTGATAGATCTGAGTAATGCATGAGTAATGCACACAAGGCAAGGCAAACTCTGCAATAAGGGTGAAGAGACAGGGAAACTTTCTGCTAAGTGAAAAGCAGAGAGTCTGTCAGTCACTGAAGAAACAGTTTTTAATGGGAAAACCATAAAGAAATACCAAAGACCATAGTCATAGTCAGTCTTTTAAACCAAGGCATCTTGCTTGTTGATTTAAAACCCCATTAAAATCAACTATTTTAATCAGTCCTCCCATCTCCACCCTGGTTGCATGTACTATCACTTCAGGCACCCTGCCTGATTTTGAAGGATAGCAGAAGGTATTTGTCAACGTGTTGTGTTATTTTAGCTGTATTCTTGTTTTTACAAGATGCTTGAAGATTTCTAATCTTTCTTTTCAATTACAAAGTGATATTTGATTACAATATCTGTTCCCACAAGTGCTTTAGTTTTATTCTGACATAAATTACAGGGCAATTTCTCTTTATACTTTCTGTAAACATCATCTGAACTGTAACTAGAGTAGGGACAAAGAATTGATAGAGAAAGGTAAGGTCAGTACATTAACTTCTTTCATGTGTCAGACTTTTCCAGGCAGAATCAAAACAGCTATTATGGCTTAATTTATTTTTTATTTTGGCAGTAGCCCTGCAAGTGAGCTCCCTGTACAGAGCTACACCATGTACCATTTGTCACATCAAAGACTTTGTGTTTACAGCTATCTCATGGCACCTTGTGGCTCCAAGGTTTGCACTTCTCACATTTGCTGAATGTCAATGAACTATAAAATAATTAGCTAGGAATAAATAATTAGCTAGTAATCAAGCCATTTAACCCAAATCAATTTATGACACCCATGCTGTCTCAGTGCTGGCTCCATGACCTATGTCAGCACTATGTGGGAAGTCCCATTTGTATCACCTTGAAATGGGCCTGATCATACATTAGTTAGCAGTTATTCACACATTACCCTGTGGAATAATTTCACAAAGAGCTGTATAACTGAGGAGATGAAAAGGAGTTGGATTTCACTGCTGCTTTAGTAAGTGCAGCTGTTCCACCCTGACATCCCTTTGCTAAATGTCCAGGAAACTCCATGCCCTAACACATCATTAAAAAAAAAGAATCTTATTCTCCTGAGCATCTCAACCCTAGATAAACACAATAGTTTAAAATATATCATGTGCCTCAAGTCCCATATAGCTACTACTGGAAGAGACAATTTTAAAGTGCTTCCAAAGGTTATGAACTCTAAGGAAATTAAATTCAAGGTTTAGCTGAGCCATAGCAATACTGTAATGTGGGACCAGACTAAAAGTTTGACTCTGGAAGTCCATCCAGCCTTCAGTACAGTCGCACTTGCAAAGCTCATACCAGCCCAACAAAGCATGAGCTCGGTGTCCTTCTGGACAACTGGATCCTGTTCTCCCTCCAAAGCTCCAAGAATGTGCAGTATTTATCAAACCACTTTAGAAGTAGAAGGGGAGATTAACATTGCTTAATGATGATTATAGCATTGTCTGCCTAAAGTGATGTTGCTGTGCAAACATTAAGTGAAGTTTTGTTCCCCTGCCTCTTTCATCTTGTCCAGGAAATTCTCACTTGAAGTCATAAGACCTCCTACAGGCTCTGCCTTAAAATTACAGTGCTGATATGGCACAGTTAGTGAAGTGTTATACTCAATCCTAAATGCATCAAAATAATATTCCTGTGTTAACTTAGAGTATAAAAATGACATGATAGTTTTTCTTCATCTGAAGCTTTTGACTTCACAATGGGAGAGGGGATGAGATGTTTGGCCTATTAAGGAACATAGCATGTTCATCTCCATGTTCCAGGCCTGGGGCTAAAGGCTAAGCAATCCTTTATGTGTGTGGACATATATTTAAGTGAGAAGGCTGACTGTGCTTTAATGACAAGCAACATGCTGTCATCACCGTGCAGCTGCATGTATGATGAGCTGGTGCAGCTACCCAACCACTAATTTCGGCTAAGCCATTTTAATACAAAACTAAAGAATTTTAGCCATCTTTTTATTGTGATCAGGATTCCATGGAAGTGCTAAGTTTTTTCTGATTTTACTAAAATAAGCTATCCTTTTCTATTAACTAGCTAGAATTTAGGCACTTAAGAGAATTAAACCTACTCAAGGTAGATGTTTGTAGTGGCCATAAAATCGCCCTCGTGATGAGAGGAGACAAAAATTACTTGTGAAGTCTTTTCAAATAAATGAAAAACTAAGATGTAAAGTCTTCATGGTCATTGCAAGGTCTAGCTCTGGTGTTTGCCAGAGATGATTTATGTCTCAGAATATGGTGAACAACAGGGCTTTATTGATTCTCTTCACATTGGGAGTCAGTACTGTCTAGGAATGCAGAAAAGTGTATTAGAAGGCATATGAAATTCATGCTATCCTCCCCCTTGCTTGCAAATCTCTGTTCAGTTCATGGGGCTCTAAATCTGTCACCTGCCATGCTGTCTTCCAGTTCCTGCTGCTCAAAGGAGGAAGAGACCCTCTCTGGTGGCCTCTGAACCAGGCAGCTCTCATACAGTGAGAGCTGCCTTAATATATTGCCTATGGGCCAAGACACTGCCTCCTTGCCAAATATCTCATAAGACAGGAACTGGTAGAAAAGTGCCTTTCATTATTCTTCCTATGCACCCATCTGTGCTGCTTAAGCTTAATAAAAACCATATATGAGCCTCAAAAAGTACACTGGGAACAAACAGGGAAAGCTTGGTACAGATTTTCAAAGCAAACAGGGAACCTGGTTAGTCAATGCCTCCATGCTTTACTAAGAAATGGATATCAGATTTTACATTTAGGTTTCAAAATATCATCTGGAAGTTTCATTCTGTGATAAGTGGTTTCTCAAGCTGCTGTTGAAGAGGCAGTGATTGGACATCTCAAACTTTTAAACCTCCAGTCAATCAAGATGAGCTTTCAAGATAGTAGAAAGCTCCAGCCTATCTTGATCATTTTATTATAGGATGTTCACAGGGCCTTACACCTGAGTTCTTCCCCTGTTCTACTTAAGAGATTCTCCTCTAGATCTGATGCTGCATCTTCAGTCCTTCTCTAAATAAGTTCCTACTAAATGACTCTGCTAAGCATACTTATTTCAATACTTGCTGGAGGGGTCAGTGTCTTAAGAATCTTAAAGGTCTTAAAGTAAATAAAAAACTGTTTGGCATACACCATTCTTAGTTTAAGCTCATATGTCACTATACAATACTGTTATGATTTTTAAAAGAATCTTAGATGATTTGGATGACTATGCTGATTAAAAGCCTACTGTGGTGTTCCTTCATAACATAAATACAAGAAAAGTCCAACTATTATATATTAATGCTAAATAAACATAGAAACTGGTCTTACCACTGGGATAATATACACTCAAATGAATATCATTTAGAGGCTAGAGATGAGTGAGAATCAAAATATACTCACATACATTAGATTTTGGGTATTGTCCGTGCCCATCTATATAAAAGTGTACTCCTGTGCTGCTTTGTACCTGAAAATTCAGCTCAGAGCTCCAGGTTCCTCAGTGAGGCCTTTATAGCACTGTCCTAGCTCTCGTAGGCATTGTGGCTGTTGTAGGTCTTGGAAAGGATCTGAAAGAGGAACAAAAAAGTCAGAATCTTTCAGGTGGATAGATCTGAGCATTTAAGCAATATTTAAGTTGGCCAGTTAATCAAAGCAAGTCAAGAAGTACAAAGTGTTATTTCTAATTGGACATGAAAGTCAGCTGGCTTTGGCTTCCTCTTGGAAGTGACTCTGGACAGCAGCAGAGCCCAGTTCTCATCCTGGCGTAAGCCAGGAGGAATTCTGCTAAAACTGGGCCAACGCAGAACAAGTACAGGCAAGTTTAGAATCATCATTGATTTCCCAATGCATAGAAGATTGCATAGTGAGTTATACAAAACTCTCGTTATAGATAAAGTTCATCCACTGCCATAAGTGAGCCTTTCCCGGAAGCATAAGTTGTCCAGTTCCCAAGCCAGGGCTGAAGGGTATAAGGTTATAGCAGTTAACATACCCTTGAATGGCAGAGCGCCATGGGTCATTGGTAAAATGGAAGGGTTAGCAATGGATCAAATTGTATCTGCCAAGTATATTTATCTTTCTGCTTGCTAAGTGTTAAAGAGTCCTGGTGACACTGATAAGGGAACTGTTGCTTATATTTGCAAAGCCTAAATACATCAGGTCATGACCCTGATTGGATAAGTGGTAGCTAAACTCTTATGGCTTCCTAAGAGCAGGAAAAAAATTACAGCACTGGTAATTGGGCACCAGCTATGGAAGAAAACATGAATGGCAATAAGCACAAAGGCAGATGATGACTTTCTGACTCCTTGGCATGCTTTAGCGAGGACATGGACCATGCCACTTCAGTCTGGTCTTCACAAAGAGGCTGTCTTTGAACAAGCCGAGACTGACAGCTTTTTTTCTGCCTCTGTGTGAGGTTGAAGTCTGGGCCCTGGCACTCACATCACTGGTGCATGACACGAAGGAAAGGAGCAACACTTTAGAGACACAGTGGGCCTTCTGCTGCCTCCTTTGTTGCCCAGACAGGCCAGTGTTCTCCGTAGCACCAGACTACAATGAAGGTGCTGGCCACCGCTTTGGTCAAGGATGGGGCTGGCATAACAGCCCTGCAGCGGTGCAGAACTAATCTGCGGCCGGGCCTTTCCTGTGCGATAAGCCCGCACCCGAGTAACCTAATCTGCAATGGGAAATAGCACGCACACAAAAAAGCGCCCAGCCTTTAGTGAGGGCCTGAGCTTTTTCACAGCCATTTGAAGGTCGCCATTGGGGTCCTCTGGTCATTTGATGTGGCAATTAGCAAGAGGACTTTTGTACTCTGCAGAGATGAAACGGCCCTCTTCAATAATTATTTTATGCCTTGAACAGAAACAAAAAAGCCCAAAGAACAGATAACATCATTACATCAAATAGCAAGTGGGTTGTGCTTGTAGCTATTTATTATCTTTTATTAAAGCAAAGTGTTACTTTTCCCATGAGAAAAATCCTCTGAAACTATAAGACAAGATTTCCCCCATTACCTCTATACTCCCCACATTTTTATTTAGGTTTCTAATCCATTCTATTGTTTGCATTCACCCTATAGTTTTCTTTTACTTCTCTAAAACTCAGTTTGAAATATTAGCAATCTGAGGGAGGAAAAGTGCCAACACCATCTGCAAGCTCTTGTTTTTTGCCACAAGAGCCAAGCAAGTTGAAAGATACAGTATCAGATTACTCTTGTACACTTAAAAGCTCACTTACGCTCCATCAATAACTTTACGCAAGATACCTTTAAGTGGGAATACTTGGATTCCTCCCATGCTCAGCATAACCCATGCTGGAAAAGCTACATAGGAAACGCACTAACTGGCTTCCCTCATGCTGGTGGGAGAGATAACGACAACTTCTCGTGATTCCTCCAAAGTAAACATATTTATTATAACAAATTAGTGGCAATAACAGTTGACATACATCAGCACTAAAGTAGGATGAAGAAAGCACAAAACAGCCAACTAATTTCCAGTACAAAAGTCAGCTGTATTTTATTATCAGTAAAAACTCCTGCAGCTTCTCTCAACTACAAGCAAGCAGTTTGCAGTTAAATAGGTGAGGAAACTGAGGCCTAGAAGTACTTTTCTAAGAATTATAGAAGAAATTTATGCCAGAACCTGTCAGCTCCTAATTTATTGCACTATTTTGATTTTTTGCAGACAATCTAATCTGTTAGATTTTTAACAGAGAATTTATTTGTTGTTTTGTTGCCCATCTCTGTAGACAGGCAAAGACTTAGAGTAACAGACACAGATATTTGACAAAGGAATCTAAACCCATGCTGAGGATTTCAAGTGACCCAGCATTTTATTTTTTTACAGTTTGAGGCATCTTTATGTAGAGATGGAGATTCCTTCACCTGCAACAAATTCTTCCGCAGGAAATCAGACATAAGCCATGGATATACTGACTTGTCTGGGATGTCATTAGAGTTCTTATACTTCTTTCCCAACTTATTTATCAGTCACACATGCCAAGTGAATTACATGCCTTCACAGTGTGTTGCCCTTCTGCAAACCTGTAGTCTTTTGCATCTCTGCAATCAATTTGCACTCTAAGGAAGGGGGTTAGGTATAGTTATTCAGGCATATATGTTGCTATACATAACTTTTCACCCACACTACAAAAAATCCCTAACTCATCCAGTGTGGCAGAATGAGTGGGCCTAATTATGTTCTCACTTGTGAAAGCGTGTATTAAATCTGTGGGACTTGCTCCACTATAAACTGAACGCGAGGGACAAGAGAATCACATTCAATATGCTCTTTTTCCTCCCTCTCCCCATCCCCAGAAAGAGAGCAAAAGCAATTTCAGCAGCAGTTGCTCTTCCAATTGCCAATTCCATTACATAAAATGAAATTACTTGTCCACTCCCAAGGAGTTACCTAAACATATGTGCTACAGATTAGGTTTCATAGCTCCACTCCTTTGGCTGAGTCATGAAATGTTTTCTTTCATTAACAGTGAGCTTTTCTACCAAGTTTTTAAACAAGTACAAAATATACTCAAAAAAAAAAGAGGTAATGGGTTATTTGTGTTAGTTGGAGCTGGGTAAACAATTTGCACTTTTTTTTTCTCCAGCAAGTGCTGTCTTTCTCTGGTTCATCAGTTTTGTTGCCTGAATGATTTGGGAAGTGACCAATAAATTGCTCTTAAGCTACATCTCAATAATAGAGAGCTACAATTCAACCTGAATTTGACCTTCCCATATCCCAGTTAGACAGCCATAAGGCTCAGAAGCCTCTTTTTAGTTGCAAAAAAACCACAGGTTCATCAATTCAGATGTCATAGCCTGCAGCTATTTTCAGCATTTTCTTAAAGCTCGCGTGTATTCCTGCCGATGGACACTCAGGGAAGTCACAGGGAGCTGGAACACAGCCAGTGGAGACTTGTACCAATGTTCATGGCGATGCTCGCAGCAGGCTGCATGGTGTGCTCAGCTCCTGCAGGCAGTGTGTACCAGCAGACCTGCATGGGAAGCACTCTGCCCAACACGAGCCTGAGCTGGGCACACAGCAACACACCAGCAAGACACACACAGACCCATCAAGCAGGGGCTAAGCAGAGAGAAGGGTTATGCTGGGCTACACAGTGATGAATGCTCCTCCCGGGCTCAGAGACGGAGCACAACTCCATCAGGGCATGGTGGATTTGGAGACACCCGCAGGGCCAGCTGAACCCATGACTACAGAACAGCACCCATCTCCCCTCAGGAGACAGAACAGCCCGGGTGATGGCAGCGCTACACCCACACAGACCCCCTTGTGGGGTGATGGCAGCGCTACGCCCACACAGACCCCCTTGCACGGGAAGCTCAGCACACGGCTGTCACCTGAGCATTCACACAGCTCCTGGGGTAGCTCCTCGCTCCATCCTGAGCCCCGGGCTCCAGGAGGATGTTGCTACACAAGTAACAGGGACCCATCCCAGTTAACACAAAAGCAGCTAGCCTTAGCTGCTCTCTGTCCTGCGCCATGCTCCTAAGGCTGCTCCTCTGAAGTACAGGTTTGCTCTCGAGAGCAGAACCAATCCCCATTTCAGACACTTCAGTGTGTGGCTAGTTGTGTTTGTCCCCTCCAACTTCAACAGGATTCAAGCTCCAGCTTAACCACCTAAGTGAGATAGTTATTTTTAAAATCCTCCTTAAGGTCTTACTTCCATAGTAAAGCTGCACTAGTTTGACCTGGAATATAAATTTAATTGATTTAGATAATTCAGTGCAAACTCTTCTGAGGATATATTAATTTTATCCTAAAAAGAGTAGCTATTAATTGTCTTAAATTAGCTCAGGTTTAAAGTAAATTAGAAGTGATATTAATCTACTCTATTTAGCCGAACTTTAATAATGTTGATTTAAAAAACTGTCTAAAGTTAAACCAATGCACTTTTCCTGTAGACCCAAGACTTTTGACCCTGTTTGAATTATGCAGTCTTTGCTCTTGATTAAAATGATTCAGCCATCATCCCACAGCAAGTGGGTGTGGAGAGAAACCAACAGCCCTACATGTGCTCCCTTGAGCCCTTTCACAATAAAAAGATTCTTTTGGTTTGACCTATGAAATAGATGTCTTCTTGCATACTTCTAAAATGCATGTTTGCAGTCTGCTCTGGGGATGTACATGTGCATATGTTCTTTTAACTGCCAGAGATGCTGTAAAAACACATCAGAGGTTAGGAAGTGACAGAGCAAGTGGGTGGCAAGACAGGCTCATGTAATCCAGCAGAAGACCCTTCTGAGCAGGGACTAATTTCAGGGTGTGAAGAGCAGCTGTGGATTTTCACTGCTTATAGCACATCAAAATTCTTACAAATCTTCAGACTGGGACAACATGACTGAGAATTTGGAGGGACTTTAACAGCAGCTGAGAATAGCAGCCTCCTTAATGCCTCCTTACTGCCTCCTAGCCATCCCAGCCTTGAAGGAAAGGAATGGCTAGAGGAGACTCGTGTGCAATACAACAGCCATAACAAAACCAGCTCATCTGCTTGGAGCAGACTACATGCACAGATTCCAGGGGACACTGGAAGGCAACTCGCTCATAGGCCAAACTATAAGAATCTGGATTTATTGCTAAGAGACCTGGCCTTTGACCAGGCACAAAGTGCAGAAGCCAGAGCATGTTGTATTCACCCTTAGCTGAAGAAAAGCCCAACACATACTGTGACATTTGCAGAAGCAAGGAGTGGGTTTCTGCACCCATGAAAGGGCAAAAAATCCTAAATCCCATAAAAGGCCTGTTTCAGCTGTGTTCATATCCAGGGCTGGTTGCAAATATATGGAGGGCTGCTCTGTTTGTCAAGGTACATGCCCCAAACACCTTTGTAATACTGAAGCTCTGATGGTCCCTTGCCTTCAAAAATTACCCTTGCTACCTCAGCTGGGTTCCTTCATTGCTCTCTCAAGCTTCCAGGTAAGCAGCTAGATGAATAGGAACCAAGTCCCAAATGTGATTGGAATTCAAAACAAAAACAGTCCAGTTAAGAGGTAACCAGGTTTGCTCTGGTTCAAGTCTCTAATGTCAATTGTATAAACTGGAAGATGAACATCCAAAATACTGAATATTGGTATGACCTAATTACACATGTTATAGTAAGACACCACTCAATTTTTGCTCTGCTCTCTTACTGTGGAGTCACTGAATGTCCCAAGAACTGGCAATGGTCAGAATCAGGAGCAAGCTCAGGCAGAAACAATGCATTAGATGCTAGGACAATTTTGAGTCTGGACATCCTCCGAAGCAGTTTTTGGGACTGTCTTCCTGGACTTTCACAACCATCTTCTGATAGAAGATGTAAGTGAAGTTAGGCTGATGCCTGGTTATATTTCAGGCAAAAAGTGCCAGTGAGCAGGCATAAATGATGCAAAGATGACCCAAGCACCACAGATGTTCTCTAATTGTGCTATTTTCATTTGCAATTATGTTTTATTTTTGCAATGATTGCCTCCAATGCAATTGATCTGACGTACAAGCCCAAATGGATATTAGGAAAGTGTTATTCTGATTACTCTTCTGCATTACTAATCTGAAGGCTAGAAACAGTCTTCTTGCATTAGGCATTATGTAAATCAAAATCTAATTGAAATACTTGCACCAAGATGTTTGTCATTAAAAATGGCCTTTTCAACATAAAACAGTATTTTTTTATACCAACTTTTCCATGAAATGTTTTACCTAACTTTTTCAAGACCAGTTTAAACAGATTTTTTTCTGTCCACATTATATTTTTTCACTAAAAGTGGCAATGTTCAAGACTATTGAGGTGATTTTAGAAGCAATCTGGAAACTTTTTAAAATTCAAATATTGAGAGAAATCTCAAATTTGGGCTTATGTTTGAGCCAAGAACAATCAAAAGCAGCAGCTGTACAACTCACTTTTGCTCAGAATAAAGAAACTAAACTAACTGAATTATCATGAATGAGTCACAAGGATTACCAGGCATTAAACATTTCCAGGCATTCTGCATGCTTCTGACTTGTAGAGTTTTCTTTTCTTTTTCTTTTTTTTTTTTTTAAGGAGATGAAAGACTTAGATATACTAAGAATTCTTGTTTTAATATTATCTTAAGGTGAAAGAAAACTCCCAAACAGCATTCACCAAATAGGTACTCACCATGAGCTAGGAAATTGGTGGTTCAAATGTCATGGGGAAATAGCACATCAGTGCAAATTCTTTAGTGATCAATAAAGTATTCTGCATTCATGTTTCACAAAAAAGGTTTCTGAGAACCTCCTCAGACTCCCCCAGAGACAACCCTTTGGCATATTCATTGGCACCTACCGAGGTAGTTGTCTTTCTAGTTTTGCTATAAGACAGCAATTTGCCACCTCATTATCAGCATGATTGATGAGAACACCATCTGAAAATGTCTGTCACATGAGGATTGTTAGTGTGACTCCTGCTCAAGATTGATCTCCTTAAACAGATACACTCATGTGCATGACAAAATGTTTTCGGGAGAAAGATGTCAATGACAGGTTTTCTGAAAGAAACTGCAGTTTCTGCAAAAGCAATTGACTCTCCCTACCCCCCATTCTGCCAACTTTTTTCCCCCCTTGCTTTGATATTTGTGCTTAAGTCATCAAACATTAGACACATTTGCCTTTAATGGCATTCCAGAGCCAGTCAGCTCAGCAACTTTGGCACCAAGGTGTGCAAGGCACTTGTAGCTCTCCAAATGAAAAAGCACTTCGTAACTCAGCAATAATCAGTGTACAGATGCTAGCCTTTACCAGGAACCTGCTAAACACTAAGTCATTGCAATATTTTTGAAACTTTGCTAAGGTTCTCCCTCTCTAGTTACTTGTTGCACTTCCACCTTTTACCACTCTTCTTACAGCTGCCATTGCTCAAATACCCAGGCAGCCGTGTATCCCAGCACTCCTTGTACCCTTCCCGTTATCCCCACCTTGCAGGTGGCCTGCAGCATCCCATACACTTCAGTCTCCATCTCCAATGCAAGGCTGGGCTGAGACCTCAGGCACAGCAAGAGCACAAGTAAGAATCCAAGAAAAGGGTGTTTGCCTTGTGTAGATCTGCAAGCACATTTAGCAGAGCTAGTGCCTTCACCTGTAACAAGGCCTCCACCTTTAACAAGGCCTCAGGAACAATACTTCACTTTGCCCTTTTTCCACATTTCTATTTCTTCACAAGAAAGCAGTTCTACTTTTTCCTCCACCTATTGGCAAGCTTCCCTTTTTCTCTTTTCTCATTCATTCTGCTGCAGTCTTCCCAACAGAGAGCATCACCATATCTTCCACTGACAACATCACCAGCACTGGCAGGTGGTACCAAAAATAAATAAGGATTGAATACAGATGTTAGACTTGAAACCACAGTAACTCCTACTGCCCAGATCATCACTTTAACACCAGAACATGGTGTATTCATTTCTGCTTACTTTCTGCAGAGTAGCCCAGAAAATGAGAATATCTGTATAATCAAAATAAAACCTTATCTGCTTTCAACTGAAATGCCTATATAGTCAAAACAGCACCTGCCTTCAGCAACACTTATCTGAATAGCACACCTTCTTATCAACTCACATACAGGAAAAATAATAATTCTCGGTCTGTACAATACTCAGGGTCTTGCTTTCTAAAAAAAAAAGTGTAGGGATTCTCATCTACTCTCCTACAATGACTACTATGAACAGATGCAATTCCTTATTTCTTTATATGAAGGTTTTTAGGCAAAGTCTATCCTGAAGCTCCTTAAAATATATTTGTGCTCTCTGTTATAGAAAAATGGTCTTTGCAAAAGCATTAGAAAAGGTCTCCAAGTGCTTTCCTCTTCAGTATAGTTAAAACATTAACAAACATGCTATTCAGTGTTTGACTAAAGGGGAGCGGGAAGAAAGAGGCAGTGATTCCCATACCTTTGGCCTCCGCACTCTGAGAGGATAGAGGTGGAGCAGGACCCATTGGAGAGGCCCAGATGGAGCAGCTCTCTAGCAGAGGGAAGCTCCTCAAGCTCCTCTGCACATCACAAGAATTCAGCAGCACAGGAGAGGGGAAGAGACTGCCTCCCCTCATAGTCTCCCTTCACAGTGGAAAAAGAAGCCCTCCGTCTGCTGGAGTTTTAAAGCCAGCATCACAGGTGCTGAAAATTAGCAGGGAGCCGGGTAAGGCCCCTCAGCAGGTGCACATTGCGATGGCTGCAGTGATTTTCACCCCTAGCCCATGTTAACTATATGGTCCTATGTCCATGCGTGCTGGCCCCAACAGGGGCTTTTGCTGGAGGTCAATGAGTGGGGTCCCTGTGAGGGCATGTCGCAGCTCCAGGCAGCCAGAAGGAAAACGAGTGAAATACCTGGCTGGCTGCCAGAGCAATCGTCGTCCTCCCTTCCCGGCCGCCAGTAGCCCATGCAGATGGGAAGGCACATGAGGAATTCTCCACGTTAGACTGCAGCTCTGCCCCTTGCGCATGGGCTGCGCAGCTCGTCCCGTGCGGCCTGCGGAGAGCCAGGCCCCTCGCGCCACGGACCAGCTGTGGGGCCACGGCGCACGGCGCGAGCCGCAGGGGCAGCTGGGGGCCTGGGGCGCGAGGGAGAAGACCTCTGCGCTGTCCCCGTTTTTGGGGAGATCTCTCTCGTCGCCTCTCTTTGATGTGCGGGAAAACAAACAGCCTTTCCACAACCGCTCAGCTTGCAGCAAGCGCCCATCGATGCCACTCAGCAGTAGAAAGTGCTCAGAGTCATGTTGCTTTTGCTAAACTCTGTGAGTCCCAGGAAAATCTGGCCTGCTCTTCTCCTTGCCCAACAAAATCTGCTCCCCACTGAAGCGAGTGGGCAAATCCTCGCGGTGGCAGTGCCAGAGCAGGGTGGCAGCCCTGTCCCGCTGCGGCATCGCGTCACAGCCTCATCGCGGCCCCGTCGCGCAGCTCCCGAAGCTTGGGTGCAGCGCTAAGGAACAGAGCGGGAAGATAACATACTAAAGATGCACACATACATCCCCTAGCTTATTAGCCACAGAATGCGCTTTGACCCATGTAGCACTTATTGGCACCTCTGAAGGGTTTCATACTCTCCAATTTTCAAATAATACTAATGAGCGCGATACACACTAGCAGCAGGATGTCCATTTCGAGTGCCTTTCCATAAAATACTGCAGGGTCCCTTTTTATGATTATTATTTCAGGATTATTACAAATTCATTCCTTAACAAAAGCTATAGAACATTTAGGATTTTTTAATATTAAGAATAACTATGAACCATTGTTGAGTAAGTAAGAGTGAAGCGTGCTTGAATAAGCACGCCCATCTCAAAACCTTGAATTCTGTACTCAAGCACTGAAGTCCAGTGAAAATATCCTAGAACCTTAGTAAATGTATTTGAATCTTAAAAAGAGTTCCTAATTAACACAGAGTCAGATTTCATTACAGATTTTGGCTATTTTTTTCTTTTAATTCAACTATTTTGCTTATTCCTGGAGTTAACATCTCCAGAAAAACATGCTGACTAAAGTACAAACAAGACCACATAAATAGTATGCCTAAAATTACACTGTCTGAAATTGAAAACATGATGTCCACAATTATTTTTCCCCATTTATTCTAAAAATACAACATAAAATAAATATTTGAGAAAAATAACGACTGCTTTGTCTGCAGAAAGCTTAGTCTGAAAATAGCAAACATTTATGAAGTTTTTGTTACTTTTCTCCTCCCTGTATTTTTTTTAGAATTCTCACTTCTACTAAGACTCTCTAATCAGCTCTAATAAACTAATACCAGCTCACTTGCTCGCTCTCAATGTTTATACAAATACACATACATAACCTCTTTTTAACTTTTTCTGGGGTTCTCTTGAAACAGAAACATATTTTCAGTCCAGAATTATGAACAGGATGCACATATTATATGTTCCAGGAGATTTCTAACTCATCAAATGAATACTTTCATATAGGTTCTCGTGCAGTTTGGTGTGTGGATACAGGGCTTCTTGAACTGGTCCATGATTTAATGATTAGCAGCTGCAGCGGAAGGGATTTCTGGCCTAGTTTTGGTGGCATGCACTCAGGGAGACACTCCGAAGTTGTTTTATATCACATTACATAGCACCAAAGTACAAAAAAGCCAAGCACTTCTCTTGCTGAACTCGGACAGTTGAGAGGCAATAAGAATTAGGATTAATAACAAGGAAATAACAACTAACAAGGAATGACAGCACTGCATGCAGTGATGATGCCCTTAAATCATGCAGCAAATACGACTCGAGGTACCTAAGTGATTTATCTAGTTAATGTAATTGAGCACAGACTTTCCACTTCTCCGGTTCCTTTTAATGAAGGGCTGCTTGCTGGGAGAGCACTGCTCTGTCTCAATCATCCCTGCTTGAGGACCAGGAAATTCGCAGCCGGAACCGTTACTTCACATAGCAAAGTCTGCAACAGACTGCATGGCCCGGCACCAAATTCCCTTCAGCTGACTTTGGTGCAAAGCTGAGATGCTCCATTTGTGCAAGGAGAGATATTGACTGTGCTGATACATTGACAGGGGTCATTTGAAGCTAGTGGTTTTATCCACGTCTGACAGGGCAGGAAGAAGGGCCTGTCCAGATGCAGACGCTGGTGCCCTGTGGAGCACGCGTTTATGGCACACTAGCTATGCCACGACATGCAGCTGCCTTCACTGCGTAACATTAGGTGATGAGTCCACATAAAGCACCGGAGAATCTTACCCACCGGTCAGAAATGGGTCAGTTGATTGAGGGAGAGAGTATTTTGTAAGTTAACTCTTCATTCACTGGTTTTCCAAACGTGATCATAATAAGATATCATTTTCTTTGCTAATAATACTTAGCGTGACCTAACATCTCTGTAAAATCCAATGTACATGTTACATGTGAGATTGTGTTCCTGGAGCCTTGGGGTGTCCCATGTTAGTTGGTAGGCCCTGAAGTGTCACTGTGGTGGCTTGGGTTGTCCAGTACCTTTACTAAGCAGCTGAATCTGTTCTTGGTAAGTTCTCCTTATTTAAATCTTTATTGTTTCCTTAATTTACGTCACAGAGTAAATAAATACCTGAAGACACATATTCCTGAATTAACTATCCAGCTCACTATTCATATACATTTGTATCAATGATGAAAAAAAAATGACTGACAGAAATTAGTATTACTTACGCAACTCAAACAACTTGCATATCCAGACAACACAATTAGGCAGTAAAAACATTGAAAAGGAAATGATAAAAAGAAGAAAATAGAAGTGTTAGAAGAAGGATGACTGGGAATAAAGAAGAATTCAAAGGGCTGATGTAAACGCTAATGTGTTAATTCTTGTAATTTATTATAGCCGAAACAAGCTTTGAGTTTATTTTATTCCGGCGGTGCAATCTGAACATTTGCAATAGCTCAAGCTAAGCAATAACCTGCAAAGCACACCAAGCTCTCAAGGACCTGAAGAAGGGCTCTAACATTTCCCAGCACCCAGTCATCAGTTTCTCAGACCTGAGCCCATCGGCAATACCCACACACCCAAGCAATCTGCAATCTCATTTCAAGATTTAAATGACCATCTCCTTCAGCTTCATGAAAAAAATGTGCTTATTCACCAGGTGGTCCTGTTTATCACAGGATTTCCAAAGACTTGTAGAGAAGAAAACATTGTGGTTTTCCCATGTTCCACAGCCATGTGATGCAAAACGGCTATGTATTTTTATTCTCCTTCTTATAAACAGAAATCACAGCATAATTTGGGTCGAAAGCACCCTGCGGCCATTCAGTCCTATTCGAAGCAGGTCTAGTTGCTCAGGTTTTCATCCAATAAAGTTTTGAATATCTCCAAGGATAGAGATTACATAACCTCTTTGTGTTACCCTCTTCATTTTTTGACAATCCTTATGGTAAAAAAAAAAAAAATCTTCATAAACACAGGAAACTCTGGCTTAAATGACCTGATGCTCTGAGTTATGAATTCTACATGAAGTCTCCAGAATCATCCATTCTGGATGAAAAATTGAAACGATTTTCAAAATCATTAAGCTGCCATTTATTAAAATGCAAATGAAAATGCAAATAGCAATGCTGTTTTGTTTGAGAGGCAATTTTGCTGATCAACAAGCTGATTGACAGTTTCTTTTCTTATTCTTATTTTCCTTTTCTCTTTTTCTCTTCTCTTTTTTTCATTTCTTATCTGCCCTTTTCTTCTCTGACAGTAAAATAGATATCAATGGCTTTTGGTCTAGACTTTCACACTTGTATTTAGGTTTGCAATTTGGTTTCATTTTCCTCTGCATCTGAGTAAAGAGATGAGAGCACAAGACAAGGAAAGGCAAGGGAAAAGTATTAACAAGGAAGACTATTACTGAATGTGGGGAGAAGAGAATGAGAAAAAGAGTTGCCTGTCTTTTGTGCTGCAATTAAGAAAAATATTGTGTAAGAGTTGCCTGTCTTCTGTGCTGCAATTAAGAAAAATATTGTGTGTGGATTTAAATGACTGAATAGAGTCATTATACCAAATGATGACATTGGGCACTGGCCCAGCAGACTCTTGAGATTCTTTCTGACATTCTCAAAATAGACTTTGCCTAACTATAATGTTGTTTATGTCCATTTTCAGTGTCAAATATGTGTGGAATACTACTCATTCTGCAACAAAGCCCTTGGCACTTAAATCATAGTTTTAAGCAATTATTTTAAAATTAAGAACAAACGCGAATGTCAGGTCATTAGTAAGAGGCTCTTTGGCATGTCACGTTGTGTGAGCTGGTGGCAAGGGCAGTCCATGAGCAAGTTTCTCTTTGCAGCAGACACTCAGCTTGAGCTTTCAGTGGCGGATGGACGCGAGCGCGGAGGCTGCCCAAAGTCCCGGCCCTGCTGCCTTTCTCCAAGCAAAGGGATGGCCCAGAACCTCCCGCCTCACGCCTGAGCTGCGCCCGTCCAGGATGCAGGGCTACCAACAGCGGCTGTATGGAATACTATAGAATATAGACACGGTCTCCTCCCACAGTGACGATTCACCACGGCGCTGCTGGTGACTCGGATAAACACAGCCCGGAGGGTACCAGAGATTTGACAACTTCCGACTGGGGCTAGTACATCTGGTTCCAGGCGTTAAGATGTGCCTGCGTGCCATATGTGTGCCATACTGGATTTGCTTTTCACCAAGCTAAATACCAGATTAATCTGAAATGTGTCAGTTCATAGAGTGTAAGTGGCTGCACAAGGGGTCGTCCTGAAATGCTGCAGGCCGACCTCCACAAGCAGTCCCCCAATATGCGTATGTACACACATGTTTATATTTACATAAATACCTATTTTGATGGGTATCCATGCGTATTTACATTTAAAAATACCTCCCAGGATGCCGCGTTTCTGAAAGCTGAGTCACTGTGGATCAAATGTGCCGAGATTGAGACCTGCAGGAAGCAGGCCTATATAATATATATGGGACTGATTATGTAAGAGGTGGTTTGCTCTCAAGCATGCACGAAGTCTCTCTCCCTTGGGCATGTGGATTAATTTACATGAAGTGGCCTTCTGTGCTTCTTTTCCCTGCTGAATCCTAATGCCCTGCGTGGCGGAGGTGAACGGCTGCTCCTCCAGTAGCAAGCTCCACAGTATGAATTATACATTGCCCTTCTATTGGTGAGATTAGTTTTTCAAAGGTTTTCCAAAGCTGTAGTAAATAAAGGACAAACCCACATCAAAGTCATGCCTAGGTTACTTTCTTAAAGGCAATTTGCAAAACAAGAAAAGATTATGCCACATTTGAGGATTAGGGGTTATCAAGTCTACCTTAAAGTGTCAGGTTAAAAAAAAAAAGGTTTGTTGTTAAAGAACTATAGTGAATGCCTGATTTGGTAAGCATGCTCAAAGGAATATTTATCTTAAAAAGATATTGCAGTTTGTTAATGAAAAAAATAAGTTTTGCCTTCAATTTCAAATTGAAGCCAGTAAAATTGCAGAATGTGTTAACTAAAAAAAAAGCCCCAGGCATTTGGGAAGGCTTACACCTGTGCCTTTGGCGTATTCATGGGTGCAGGCCTCTGTTCACAGCAACTAGGCATTTAAATGGTATCTTTTAAAAGTTAGATCCAAGGTATTTGGATCTGGATTATCAAATCCTCATGTCTGTGTTTGTCAGGATTATCCAGATTGAATCTCCGCGAGGTTTTGAGATGAGTTCCCGGGGTTAAACAACTGTATACAAAAGCAATGCGTACCACAAACCTCGCACATTCACAGCAAAGGTTGTCAGTCTGAACAGATCCATGGACAGAGGACACTTGCTAAATCTCTTCTACAAGATGTAATTGTAAGGAAACATATTTCTTCTATGCTACCAAAACACATACAGGGTGGAAATATATCCATTCTGTGTTTGTTGTGCTCTTAAAAGGTCTGTAATTAGTATTTACATGTCATAATTCATTCAAGATTTCTATGCCTATACACTTACACAAAACTATTTTGATTTTGGGGAGCTTAATAGATATTATACTGCTGTCTTGGGTTGGGCCTCAGGATTTCATGTCCTGATCCCATCAGATTTGTGTTGGGTACTGGACAGAAGATATAAATTGAAAGAACCTGAAGATAAACTTTGGAAATCTCCATGTGGATTAAAACCACAAAATTCTAACTGACGTATTAAAAGACAAGGCCTGCACCTTCCACTCATATGCTAGGTTTTATTTCTGTCTGGTGATAGTTAACAAGTTACTTAGTTGTATTTTGAGACTTGCAGAGGCTACCTGTGCTTCATTTTTCCAGATTTCCTTATTTTACCTTATTAGATCAGTAGTTGCACAGACTGAAAAAAGCAAATACTAAAGTTCAATCATAGAACTTCAGGCCTAGCATTTTTCCCTTTCTTTGCCTTCAGGAAAATTATATTATTTTGCCCATTGACTCCTAACCTTGCCACCCTTGCTGAGAGAGCCAGAGGAATGTTGCTTCTGCGCTCCCTCTTCTTCTGGCAGAAGCATCTTGCCCTCTGCACTGCTCCTCTGCAGACTGTTAGCAAAAAACTGGGTAAGAATTACTTTTTGAGTCCCAAATAATCTCGAGTTAGGACAGCTCACACCTAGATTACATGATTCAAAATACTTTTTTTTTTTCTTCCGTTCAGCCTTTTGTTTAGCCTCTTTGATTTGTAAACAGAGGCTTCTTTTTGATCCAGTTGTACCTTGTCAGTCCTTCATGTCCCACCCTTGGACTTTTGATTTCTTTTTCATCTGGTGATACTGACAAAGAACTCTTAAAAAAGACAGAGGGAGGGATTTGGGATTGTCATATAAAACCTGTGTTATTCAGTTTTCAATATCTCATTGAACGTCTCACAGCTTTGATATTTTAAGTAGGTATCACAACAAAGGGAAAAGAAATGACTAGAAAGGTAATGCAGCATATTAGACCTGTTAGTGGCCCTGAAAGTCCCAAGCAAACCTGCTGAAAGAAGGGTCCTTTCCCATGAGTACTATTTAATTTCTCCATGAAGGCTTTCCTGATGCATTAGAACCCTAAAGAGCACATCTAAGCAATGCAACTGCTGTCTTAGCCTATGCAATGTGCACCAGGATGCTCACTTTTATTTTAAAAATTCTTTTGTTAACAAATCTATATTAGGGGCATTTCTGGAAAATCTGTTTGCTCATTTTCTCTGCTGCTAGTGTCCTTGGGAAAGGTAGAAAATTGGAAGATCAACTCAGGTTTTCTCACCATGGCAGAGCGAAATCAAGTGAGCCATGAGAACGCTTTATTAAATAATGTCTCTCAACAGCAGTAAATAATGACCCTGCTCCAACACGCCACATGATTAAATGTGACAGTATGAAGCAGATTAAACAACTATTTAGAAGAATTATTTTAACAGTACAACATATGGGAGTCTAATGAGAAGAAAGAGTGATCGAGGTTTCAGATAGTCCTTTGGGGTCGTGGGAGACTCCAAGTCTGATCTCTCTTCTGCCATATGTTTCTTTGTATGATAATATAGACAAGCCAATTAGCATCTTAGTTCCCCATCCATAACTCAGCCGATATGTCTCTGGCTTCCCTTGAAAACCGCCAGGATGTCCTACGCACCGCAGAGACAACAGGCCTTCTGCTGCTGCCCCTTTGGGCACCGGTGACGTGGCTGGAAAGGGGCCTGCACCCAGGCCGGGCTTGCCTGGGGAGTCCCATCTCAGAGCCACCACGAGGAGACCTTGTCCTTGGCGGCTGCGCAGCCCCAGCTCGGGTAAACACAGCGTAGCGGGTTTATCTGCCGTTATCCAACGCAGGAAAGCTACTGCTGCTTTGGACTGTCCCCATCTCTGCTTCTAATGTAAGCATTAATGTAATTTAACCCTTCAGCATAAGCCTTAGTCTAGCCCTATCCACTCCTGGTGCTCTGTCAGCCTTTGCGGTCCACGACCACCATTAGCTACTGGTGGTCCTTCTACAGCAATGGGGAAGCATGAGGCCTGGCTCTGTGATGAGAGCCAACAAGATTTTTACAATATGCATTTCGGTATTGCTGGGCAGAATTATTCCTAGACACATTTTGTTGATAAAAGAAATCAGAGTTTAAGTCTTTAACAAAAGAAAAAAAAAGAAACTTTTCAATTTTTAAAGATTCAAAATGTTTGAAGGGAAGCATTAGCCTTTGTGAAATCAGAACCATTTTGTCTTTTTGGCAATTTTCTTTTTAAAAATAGAAATTATTTCTTCTGCTGAACAACAAACATTTTTTACATTTTTCAGAGCAGAGTCATGGTCCCACTTTCATTTTGCTCATTTAGTGACCACAGATGTTTTGTATCATGAGCTGTTAATTTTCCTGAAAGGAAAATTTCATTTATGCAATACAGCAGGCTCAGGATAAAAGTTCAAGTCAAAGCTTTTTCTTTCTCTCTTGGAATTTCTATTGACTTCCTATTGTGCACCCTCACATTACAGCAATCAGAAAACATAAAGAAAAAGATAAACAAATAAGCACTTATGAAGTAGCAGTTTTACAAATGGCACTCCATTCCTTTTTCGATTTCCAAGGCAAATCCCTTTCCTTGTGTATATACTTTGTTCTCACTTTTCATGAAAAAATGCATTGGATAAAAATTCCATCAAGAACACTCAGTATCTGCAATTACACTGTTAAAAATTGAGTATATATGTCACATGATGTGTTTTCAACAGCTTATTCAGAATTTTTTTCTCATCCCTCAAAAATATTGATGGCTGACAATTTGAAACTCAAGGATTCTGCAATACTTACAGCTTGATGCTCTGTTAGACATTCTTGTTTTGCCTAAATGCAGTTGCAGTTAGTGAATACTAACTGCACCAAATTAAACACACCTATTAAATAATCTTTATGGGTTTTAAATGTAACTTTAATTTTAGGAATATTGCATGTGCTTTCTTTTCCTGCCTAGTCTCCTAAGTACCGTTGCAGACCGATGTTGCTGAAACCAGACAAACAGGGCTGTAATAAAAAATGAGTTTGACTGGGAGACGCACTCGCCTATGCAGGAGAGAGCCCTGTGGCTGTCTTGCCCCAGGAACAAAGGCAGGCAGCAATTGTGCGTGGTTTAGCCAGCCCTCTCTCTGGTTACAGGTTGTAAGGGAAGAGTTATTTTGCTGCCCCCATTGGCGAGTTGATCTAGTCTGCCTTAGACAATTGTTTATTCCTAAATAAGATATTCCAACTCTGCGGTCTTCAGAGTGCCCATTGAAAGCACTAATTAGTGATCGCTTAAAGTACTTAGGTAATGTTAACTCCAGCACACAAGGGATGCTCTTGAGTCTGACCCCTGCTCATTCCATTTCTTTGGGGAGCTTTGAAGACAATTGGTTTTCGAAGACTACAGCCTTCCCTTAAAATCAGGGACTAAAAGAGTGGGGACCTAATCTCGATTCAACCATTCATGCCATCTTTAAAGACATGTTTACTTTTTTCCCTCTGGATGTCAATTAATAGATTTTAAAGTCAGCGAATTAACCCAATGTGAAAGAGTTTAAGGCACAATTACATGGAGGCAAAAAATGCTAATTATAAATAATCAGACTCAAAGAAAAAGAGACGTGAGTGCATCCTGAATAGCTGAACAGGCAGGCAAAAAAAAAAAAAAAAAAAGAAAGAAAGAAAGAAAGGAAAAAAAGAGAGAGAAAATGTTTCTTTAAATTAGCTGAAAGGTATTAGGGTAACTTGGAGAACATCGCCAGTCGAAGCAATAGATATGTAAACAGGACTTGGTGCTGACTTTTGCATTCACTGCTGCAGATACAAGTTATAGCTTCCCCTCCTACATGAGATCATCCTCAGAAAGGATCCTCAGAGAGATCATCCTCAGAAAGACTTGGATGTCGACTGGCTCCAGGGAAGTCCCAGGTGGTCACAGACACCCCTGGGACCAGCATGGAAGGGAACTTGTCGTTGCCTCTCGTCTGGAGCTTCTCACGGCACCAGGGCAGTTATGTTCACATTTGCTGTATACGTGTCCCCACAGAGGTCTACTTACCACCTCTCCTAATTGCGCCAGCACTAGAGGGGCTGTGTTTGGGTTAGCAGCAGTGGGAAAACCACATATATCATTGGGAGCATTTTAATCTAATCCATATGAGAGCTATCTGAGATGATCTGGTCTGTCTGTATATCAGGACAAGCAAGTCTGTCATATTCCCTGCTCCAAACTTAATGATTTTCATTATAGAGACTTCCCTGTTAAAAAGCTAGGAAACTCAAGATTAATTTCTGGGCAGCTTTTGGGACAAAGTTACTCTTTGCACAGAATAAAACGGCAAATCCCCTCTAAGCAGAATGCTTGCAGGTAAGAGGTGCAGGTGAGCATTTGTCCAGCCCCATGGGCTGGTGGTGGCTCTAGTGCTGCAGCCACTGGTGGGCCTGGCTGCACCTCACCTCCTCACAGAAATCGTGGGGCCAGAAAATGCAAAAGCTGTTTGGAGTCTGAAGTCTAGAAACAAAGAGGCAAAACACATTGAGTGTGCCAAAATGAAAATGCCCTGTTCCACCCAACCAGACCGTCTTCCAAAAGCTTCCACTGTGGAAGGAGGGCAGGAGGCTGGCACACGGAAAGGGCTGGGAGCAAATAGCCAGTAAGCAACTGAGACTCACCTATGCCCATGCCACTCTTAGCTTATTGAAGATGACAGGGAGTTTTGCCTTAAAATAAAAGGCAGAGCAAATTCCCTTGCAAGCAGGCCGAGACGAGCATGGCAGCTGATCTGGCAAAGGACAGGGTGTCTTCAAAATCACAAAATGGTACTATTCCTAGCAGATCTTGGTATAACATTTCCAGGAATTAAAACACTTTAAAATAGATGCATAATACCTTTTCTAAACTTCACTGGATGATTTGGTGGGCAACTATGAAATACAAAAGCAAAGAAACAAACGAAAACCAGAGATAAACCAGGGAAGAAACACGCTTATGACTAAGTTTGCATACTGGATGCAGATAGCATATTAAATACTACCATGGTTATTTGCAATAGGATTGATTTCACTCACATTGGAGAACACCTATTCTGCTTCTTTAGTCTATGCTTAAGCAGCGGCCAGTTAAAAGGCATCGATTTTCTGCAGAGCTTGTATCGAACACAGCGCTGCTCACTGTGCAACTCCTTGGTACTGAAAGGTGACATGTCAGGCACTTCTTATGACCTGCAGAAGGGTTTTTGCTGTTGTTTTCTGTTTTGTTTTGCCCTCAAGTTCCTAAGGAAATTATCTTATCACTCCACCAGAATGGAGCACTCCTCCTGGGCTGTACGGGTCAGCGAAAGGGTTAAAAATTCTCTATCTCTATCTTGATCTTTGTTGAAATGGCGTATGGGAATGAAATGGTTGCCAATTTGTTTGCAAGGCATTCTGACTGTACGGGAGCTCTTTTTTTCCTGACAGGCAGGTGAGATCAAAGTGGTGCAGGACAAAAGGGGCTCAGCAGTGATTTGTCAGGGGACGAAAGGCAGTCCTGTCTGGGAAAGTGGCTGTAGCCCAGAACGAGCCTTCAGATCACTAACACGCTAAAGAAATCATGGCATGAGAAAAAGTACAGCAGAAAAGGTTCAAAGGTCAGTTTTATTTGGTTTGGATTATTGGTGCCTCCTTTTAAACCAAAGAGCAAGAGGGGGGGAAAAAGAACAGGCTAATAACCTTTGTTATTGTCCAGGAAAAAAAACTCTTTTGTACACATTGCTTGGGGATTGTCTGTAATTAAAATGCTGTTGTTGGATCCGGGACCTGATCCTGCAAATTTTTACTGATGTGAGTAATTCTCCATTGCATGAATAGTCCTATGGCATTGCTCCCGCGGATAAAGACTACTTTCATGACAAAGGGTTTGCAAGTTCAGGCATTACGTTGGTTGGGGCATGCGGGCCGTGTGTGTGTGCGTGTGTGTGTCCGCCTGTTCAGAGGTGGGCATTATTCTTCTTCATGTGCTAAAAAAAGTTTTAATGGGTGACCTGAAAAAAAAACTTTATTTGGAAGCTCCAGACAGAAGCAGATAAACAAATTGCTACAATTATTTGCATTCTCCTTCCACAAAGTGAAGGTGATCGTGAAACCTGCCACTCTTTTTTTTTCAATCTGGCTGGCTGTAACTTCCCGGACGTATCTCAGGGGAGCTCTGAAAACCTCCATCAGCTGCAGAGGTCCCAACAATTATTACTGGGCAAAGATTGTTGCTTTTTAAGTTACACATGGACTGTCCCATTCTTTAACTGGCCAAGGGCATTAGTGGGAAATTGAGGAGTGCTGGTGTGGAGGCCTCAGCATGGCCTTCTGCCAGGGAGGACACGGCTCTGCAAACGGGCAGAGGAGAGGTTAGAGGGGAAGGGAAGTAAGTCTGTGAAAAGGGTCAGGTGAACCTGACCTCTTCCTTCTCAGGACAGCTGAATATTGGAGCCTGAGTCACGGATTCTCTACTTTCCTGGAAACAGGAATTATATAATATATATATCTGTATATATAAAGGTATAGGTATATATCGTTTCTGTAGTAGAAAAGCAGAAGCTCCTGATGTGTTTTGACTTTCTGTGATCAAGTGTCCATTAGAAGCACAGGACAAGCAAATTCCATGGAAGATCCGCAAGGTGCACCTGGCAGCTCCCGAGGTCCCTTTGTGGTCCCAGTAGTCTTGTTGAGATTGATCTGCAGTTTTAGATTATGAAATGATCCTAATCAGACCCCCGTGTTAATCCTAAAGCATCAGCCACCAGCAAAGCAAATGGAGGAGCTGGATGAAAATGGGTGTGTTTGCAAACACAGGCTGCTTTTCTTCACTACTGTATAGGGCTGTATTCAGATAAGTCTGCAACACTGACCACATGCTGTATCCAAGCATTTCCACTGTGTTATTACCTGGAAGAGGGAGTGTGTACAAAAGCCCAGGAAGCCTCTAAGCCAAAAGCAAAATCGGAAGTGGCTGGAGGACCTGACTGGGACTCAAATGTTTTTCTGTGCATGGTTTGTGAGAGGTGACATGGGGGCACCTTTGGATATTTTTTGGTAGAATATTAAGGCAAATAACTGCATTACCCAGAAGGCAACCACAAGAGCAAAGGGTGCAGAAAGCAGTTCCTTCTGAGTCATGATGATATACACAAGTACTTGCCCACAGCCTTCTCTAACTGATCACTAAAGGAGCAGGTTTGCAATATGCACCAATACATTTAAAATGAGTCTAAGTAAAAATTACAGTCTTTACATATGTGCCTGAAAGAAGGCCCCAGGGAAAGCATCTAAGATGTTTAGGTCTATGAGATACAACTCCCTTGTGTCGGGCATTTTGAAAAGTATTACAAAAAGGAGAATTACCTGTTCTCGATAGACATCTCATCTAGAGGAGAGAGCAGGCCATATGTCATGTTCTTATGGGAAAAAATCTGAAAGAAAACATTGAAGTGGGGTGAGATATGGCAGTAATGGCTAGAGATAGATAAAAAAAGAGGTGGAGTCAGTCCCTAGTTTCCCTGTCTGAGGTTGTGCTATTTCATGTCCTGCGAAAAGGGAGGCAGCTGCCAAAGTAGTATCCAGAGATAGGGAAAAGTGTCCATTACAAATTCATTTGTAGCTTCCAGCACACGAGGGATTTGGCTGGCATGCTGACAAAGTCAAGATTTACCATTTCTGACACTGACACAACCACTTCAGTGCAAACCCTTGGCTCAAGCATCACCTCAAATTAGTGATGCATGTATCTAAAACTAAATTACAACATTCAGAGTTTCTGCCAGGCTGCAATGTAAAGATCAGGAAATAAAATGGTCCTGACACTTTCAGTCATCTTGATATACCTTTGCCACCAAAAAAACCCCACCCTTCCGTGGGTAAATATTCTACTGAGGGCAGCAGTCACTAGAGTAACCCAGGGGCTGCAAGGAGGGGAGTGCAGGTCCACCGCGGTTCACCACAGCTGTACCGTGGGTCTTCAGCCCATTTCTGTGTTGCTGTCAGTTACAAATTATAATTTCCTCCAAAAACTCTTCAGGAATATCTTTGATTTCCTTTGGATATCATCTTGTTAATTCAAGTCCTGATGTCTACGACTTCTTTTATTCGAGAGAAAAAGATGCTGGAAGTCTGCCTCAAATTAGAACATGTATTAAGGTAACATACTATACTAAATTATTAAACTTCCTTTCCTCTTTATGTTACAGGTGAAGTATAAACCTTCAGATTTAGCAGCTCTGATAACTTTGCTCACTTCTCAAACAGAATTGATTTGGCAGAGCCAGACTGTCTTGGCCTAACTATTATTTTCTTAGATGCACTGTCTTAAATATGTCTAGAACATCTTATTAACCACTTGAATAATAACCTAACTGATTGAGGAGGCTATTGTAACAGGCAGTTTCCTCTGAAGAAGCACAAAACTAGTACTTCAGTAGTACTAGTACTTTGCTTAGTACTAGTAGATGATTTAGGTCCCCTTTAGTGTTCCCATAAAAATTAGAGTTACCCAAGGTATGTTGCAAGTGCCTTAGGGAGTCCAGGAGGAGTTTCCCTGCTGCGTTAGTCCTCTCACCCTTATTGCCCCGCATGAAGAGCGTGTTCATGCACGCATGTGTGTGCACACCTGAGTGCGGGTGCAGGGGAGGAATATAATGGAAAGTCATTACTTTCCTGCATGGGTGACAAACATCAGCTTCTTTAATTTCTTCCCCGGAGGGAAAAGAAGGCAGAATGAAGTTGGATCCCATTGAAATTCATCCAACATATTTATTTTAATTTGTATTTCTGCTTATCTCCTGCCTTACCTTTTTAAAAGTGAAACTTGCCTAACCATTCCTTGCCCTTACTTCTCCTTCCCATTTGTTCCTCTGTCCTGTCCATCATCTAGGTGAAAAGTCTTCAAGATTCTTCCTCATGGCCACCCTAATATACCCTAAAACCACAAAGGAGATTTCCTCTGAAAACCCCAGCCACATGGTACAAACCTTGATCTGTAGTACTCTTTCATAAATAAATAAATAAACCTGAAAAAAATAATTGCAACATTTATCAGACTTCAGTTTAGAGCAGTTTACATCTGCCAGTAGGTCCTTTCATGCAGGGACATATGTTCCTGCACATGACATCTCCATACAGACAACATTCAACTTCTGCTCCTGCACTCATGTGCCTGGGTGTAAGCCTGTCATCTGGTTTGATCCAACCAGGGCTTGGGAGAAGAGTGATCTTTTATATCCAGGTAACCCAACTCCAGGATGTTTGCAGGGCTGAGTGAGATCAGACCAAGCTTCCTGTTGTGAAAGTAATGGGGGGAGAAATGCTAAAAGTACTAGGAGATTTATGTGAACAGTGGGTCCGTCCTGCACAAAGATAAACGCATCGGCAGCATGAGCCAGGCACCTGTCCTGGTTACACCACTCTTTTCCCTAAATCTAGAGGAATGTTCTGAAGCTGATTTGGAAACACTGAGTTGCCAGAAAAGGAGCAACACTTTTCCAAGAGCTCAGCCCATCAAGCACCTGGATGGGACCTAGGCAGACTCCTCCAAGTCTTGGATGCATTTTGTTTATATGTTTTCACGCTCCCTCTCTTCACTTGCAGACATCTGCATATCCCTTTTATTTAGTTATTTTCGTGGCTGCAGGTTACAGCTCTGTATTGGTCTGAATATGCCTATTGTAGCACTGTTTGAGACAGTCACAAACCTTTACAAGCCACATGACAGTCATCTCAGCAGCAGCGTAGCGCACATTTCGGTAGTGTTATGTTTCCGTCTACTGTTTCCTCTCTTTCTTGCAGAGAAAATGAGTAAGTAACACAGAGAAGAAAGAGCTATTTAACTTTTTTTTTAAAAAAATGCTGCATTTATTGTTTTGAATAATTTCCTTCAATCAGCCATTAAGAGATTATCTGAGAACAAGGGAATATAATTTTTCTAGTAATAAGATTGGGCCTGATCCAAATGCACCGTGGCACTAAAGGAAAAGCTCTTACTGAATTCCACGGACTTTGAATCAAGGATTAATCTCTCAGTCCTCGGCCAAGCAAATGCTTGCTGACTTTAATAGAAATTTATAGAGTAAGGAACTTAGCCATTAGCACCTTCATATCAATAAAGCTGTAAATAATTATGATCTCCCAAAATACATAGATACAACAGGTATGTTCACAGCTTTCAGTGATGTCAGTAAACCACATGCACTTTTAAGCTAAATATGGAGGTACTGGGAGGTACTGGAATTACTAAATTAATTTTCTATGCCTGAAGTACAATGTAACAATGGCAAACATAATAGATGTAGAGTTAACCGTATCACCCCAAATCTGAAGAGCAGAGATTATTTACCCATAAACCATAGAAAGCAATTGTAAAAATGCAAATCATTTCAGGTGGGTGGAGAACCTGTGGTCTGCCTGATACATACTTAATATTTTCCTCAGAGGTTTCTGTGCTTCTATTTTCACTCCATTCTCGTTGAGGGAAACTCCTTTCTCCACCTGAGAGAGCTGCAAGGCTGCTGCCCCCTCTACCCCCTGCATCCTGCTTTTCGGAGCGGAGAGCGCCCAGTACCATAAATAACATTGCGGGTACGTATGGCGCGGGGTAATGCGATGCTGTGTGGTCTGGCAAGTCATTTAAACGAGATTAGACTGTTCACGGGGTGCAGCAGAGCCCCACGGGGAAACCACAAAGAAAACAAAGTAGAGCTGAACAAAATCACTCGGGTTTTACACCCGCTGCCCGGTGGCAGCGGCGGCCGCACGGAGCGCGGAGGCTGCGCGGGGG
>NW_010581632.1:679671-712750 GCF_000705375.1 Tinamus guttatus
AGCGACAGGGAGAACTCGGGGATGCGTCTGAGCTGCGCAAAGGAAAAACGCTGCTTCCTAGAGGAAGCCCGAGGGTCTCTCGGAGCCCGCGGGAGGCATCCCGCAGCAGCGGAGCGCGGCGTGGTTCAAAGCAGCCGGCCCGCACGCAGCCCGGCTCCCCCAGGCGCGCCCCGCTCCGGCCAGCCGGCCGGCTCCGCTTTAGCGCCGCTGAAAGCAGCCACGGCTTGGGGCTCCCTAACACGGGTAGAAAGTGCCGAGCTGTTGGGCCGGAGCTGCTGGGGTGAAAGCCGGGTTTGAGAGGAGGCTGGAGAGCCGTGCGCGGACACCGCATCTTCCCCGGACCACCTCTGCCTCCCGCTGCACCCTGGCAGCTCCGGCGTTGCGCCAGCCTCGCCTCTGACACTGTCTAGTATCCGATACCCGTCTTCGAGGGCTTGAAACCACCCGCCCCCCGCCTTTAGTTTGACTCGGGCAGTCACACTGTGACTATGCCGGAGGGCTATGCCGACCTCCTTAATGACAAGTTCCTTTCGCGGTTACCTACACGGCTCTAAAACGTAACCGACTCGCTCCGTCCCACCCTCTGGAGACCCCAGCCAGGGCTTTGTCCCGAACGGACAGCTTTGTGGCTCATCTCAATAAGTCAAGAGCTCTCGTGTGCCTAAGCATTAAAGAGGATTTAAACTTTTTATATATACATATAGGATTAAGTGAACCCCTAGTTCAATGTCGGATTTTTTTTTCCATTTTTGAAAGAGTTCAACCTCAATCAGACATCTAGGGATTTACTGTGTGCCTCGTCTCAAGCAGTGCCCATGCCCTTGCTGTTTTATAGGGTTTCAAACAGTCTTGTTTTGTTCACATGGTTGCAGTATGATTTTGGTGTGTGCTAGCAACAGCTGTGAAATCCCCCTCTGCAGGTAAGTGTCAGTCAGATGTATCTCAAGACCTTTCGTATGGTGGGGAGCAATAACATCTCACAACTGTTTCTGTTCCTAGGTATTCTGGAAATAACTGCGGTTGATGTGGGAATTGTTGCCATCAAGGGCTTGTTCTCGGGCAGATACCTGGCCATGAACAAACGCGGCAGACTTTATGCATCAGTAAGTTACTCCAGACTCTGTCATCCTCTTGTGAGTCGCTATGGGCACACTGGGTCCAAGGGGAAGCACTGATTTCTTACAAGCAACTGTTTATAGAGAAAACATTTAACTCTGCAATAGATGTCTCTCTGGATTTGTTATAGACAACTAATTAGTATAGTCTTAAACTATTTGAGATTCTCAGAGGAAAGAGGCTGGGTTCTTGTAGCCTGTACAGCTGAGGTATTTCTCATAATTAAAGTCCTGGGCAATTGTACACACTGCACCAGCTCTTGTGGTGCAGATTTGGCATCTCTACCCCAACTGATCCGTACTTATGTTTGCTGAGGAGCTGGGACACTGCTCAGGGGTATAAATGTCAGGTGAAGAGTACCCAGCTGCCATCGAGGATGACTATAACAGACAAGCAACCTACTGACATTAATAGCAGCTTCTCTGCACAGAGTACTGGGTTAGGCAACGAGGGAATAAAGAGGGCCTGAAAGGCAGGGCTGTAGCCAGAAAAGGAGGTGTGAGAAGGTGTACAAAGATACCTTATTCTGCTTCTTGAAGCAAATGCTTCTTTGTACTTTCCTCCTGATCTTTGGGGCAAAATCTTGGCTCTATTGGTAGCATTGGTCTCCCCTATCTTCCTAGTCAGTAAACCAGTTTAGCTTATACTGCTTTACACTCAGGGGCAGATAAGTGTGTACTTAGCACTGTATATGCTATATGCATTATCTATCTACTTGAATTTCTCTGGTGTCTCTGATTACATCCCTAGCAACTTGTGATCTATTACACAAGATGTTATAGTCTAACAACCGCACTGTGCAGCTTCTCCTCTGGTCCGGGAATCCTGTTCTCTATGGGCAGGTTTGAAGGGGATAAAACAGAGCTGTGTAAAATTTGCTTCCTTCAACAACTGGACAGCTCTGTTAGTTTGAACACTACGGCTCATTCTTGAGCAAGGTGAGCTTTTTCCATGCAGATGCCACCTGGGTAACACAATCAACAAGAGCAGCTCTCAGTTACCTCCCCGTTTCAGTGTATTTTACTCCACCTTTTCAAGAGTGTTTTCTAGATAATATTTTTGATCCAGCTTCTTTAGTGTGTTTCATGTGATGCCCACTGATGGAAGGAGCTATGTACAAAGATGATGGTTCATCACTGGTACAAAAAATTGGACCACAAATAACTTTGGCAATGGAAAATGCAACATACTAGTTCTGCTGTGCCAAGGCTAAATATGGGCTCTAAATATGCTGATTACATTTGGGCATCTTTTTCAGCAGTGGTCTTCTATCAGCTCAAAGTCAGATTCTGCCCTAGAGGAATGAATGGAGAGGCTGAATTTTAAAGGGAGCTCTGGAGCTCTTTCTTGCCTTTATGTCTATCTTTATTGTTCAATAGATATCTTTTATTTTTTCCTCCAGATTATTTAGATTGAATTAAAATAAGACTAAATAAATTCTTAGTGAAAAAGCCTCCTACAGTGGAGAAAAGCCAGGGATAGCCCAGAGAGTCTTTTTTTCTTGGACATCCCTCTCCAGGGTGAGGCATACCAGAAGGCAAGACCGCAGCTGTTCAGCTGAGTTCCAAGGAGCATCACCTGTGAAAAGCTCCTGCACTACTAGAAAAAGTATTTTTTGCAGCTCCAGCTCAAGTGTGAGAGATACTCAGATTCCTGAGACACTGACTTGTGTTTCAGAGCTAAAGAAACTGCTGAAGAAAAGCTTTCCCACTGCAGCTTCTCCTTTCACAAGGGCAGCGAGGGCTGAAGGCCCAGCTCTGGATAAACTTCCCTGCTTTGCCTTCCTCGAAAAGCTGACTGGCTCCTTCAGTGATGCTCCTCTGCCAGAAATCTGTGCCAGGCCCCCTACTCCAAATGAGATTGGCTTCTTTGGGAATAACTATGCCGGGATCATTTTATGGAACTATGCTGGAATAACCATTCTCGGTATCCTTGGGTCCACCAATTTCTCCATGTCAATAAGATCAGTTAGCTGAGCCTGCAGAGTTTTTGTGTCCTTAGCAGACTGCTAACCTACCCTCTAGAGCTAGGACTGAGGCAAACAGCAAGAAAAATTTGCCTCCATATGGCAGTAGCATGGGCTCCAGCACCACAGCATATGAAAACCTTGTCCTCGCGAGGGAGGGCACTTCCGTTTTACAGCTGCGAAATTGAGACATGTGGAGTCTTTTAAAACCTTGTTAAATGCCTATCAGCATCTCTGGTGAGCGAACAGAATCAGCCATGTGTTGCTAGTGGGAAACTGCAGGGCTCCTGCAGAGCCCACGGCTGCGCCGGCCCCGGCACTGGGGTCCTCACCAGCTCCGCCAGCGAGGCGGCTGTCACGGAAAACCTCAGGGAAGGGCGCTGCAGCCGTTCCCCTCTATCCCACTGGGCCTCACATGCACCCTGAGCTGGGGCAAAGGCAGCTACGCAGGCGAGACAGTGGAAAAGGGAGATGCAGAGAGATACAGAGCAGAGTTTTTTTGGCTGAGGACCAGATGGAAGGGGACAAATTTTAATAGATAAAAGGAGCAGAGTTTTTTTGGCTGAGGAAGGGGACAAATTTTAATAGATAAAATGTGAACATCCGGGAAGGGAATTTGTTTTCCCTTATCGTGGAACTGACGTTTTGAGGGCAAGCACTGAGGAAATGAGCCTAACCCACGGACAGAGAAGGCAGGATGAAGAAGCACATGTCTGTTTGGAAGCACATGGCACAGGGACCTGGCAGTAATAAAGGAGCCACTGCACATCTTGGAAGAGCTCGGTGGCAGGGTGCACTTCCCTTTCAGTACCTCATGCACGTAAAGATGTTCCCTAAAACTAACTGCTGTTCACAGCTCAAGTCTCCTAACAGACTGCAGACTTTCAATAAGTCTAGCTATACTTATTGAAAAATCTATACAATTTTACCTTTTTAACAGACATCAAGAGTTGACAGGCAGCAATTAGATCATGTCTCCAGTTCACAGGCATCTTTAGACCTGTAAGCACAAAACAAATTAAACTTACAGCTGAATACAAACTATTATTCTTATTCATGTATCTTAGACTTTGTCATGTTTGTTTTACAGGAAAATTATAATGCAGAGTGCGAGTTTGTGGAGAGGATCCATGAGTTGGGCTATAACACTTACGCATCCCGTCTGTACCAGACTGTGCCCAACGGAGGCAACACCAAGCGCAAAGCCAGCGCTGAGAGACTCTGGTACGTCTCAGTCAACGGGAAAGGACGACCCAGGCGAGGCTTTAAAACTCGCAGGACACAGAAGTCATCTCTCTTTCTACCCAGAGTTTTGGATAACAAGGACCATGAGATGGTCCGACTTTTCCACACAAACACAAAATACCGAGAGAGTCTCCTGAAGCCTCCGAGTAAGAACCAGAGAAGAAGGAGAGGGCACTAGGGACAATGGTGGAGCTGGTATGGGGACTAGAAGTGAGCAAGTGTCTTCAAAATACTTCTAAAAAGACTAAGAGCTGTGGCTGTACAACAGACATAAATGTGGACACTTTTTATATACTGCATAATACAGTTGGAAGTCACATCACTTAATTTAGCTATTTTAGAATTATTATTTGTGGTAAAGGACATGTGAGATAAAGTCAGGCTCATTCAAATGTAAATTAGGTTGATGTAATAATTTTGTCAATGACCTTTAATGATTTTCTTTTCTAAAAAAACCCCACATTATTATTATTATTATTTTCATTCTAACTTGCCTGAGGGTATTCCCTCAATGAACTTGTCCTCCCAGATTATATGAACATTTTACATTTACAAACTTTGTGTGCTGAGAAAAAGCATAGCACTTTCATACCTTTTTTGACAGTTTCTCCTAAAGGACTACATTCCTATTTTTATGGAATGCAGAAATCGTAGAACTCACTTATTTTGTAACACGTACACAGTTATTTTTATTTTATGATCAGTCAGCATCAGTTACACTTTTTGCCACGATATTCAGGTAACCAGAAATTGCAAGTTACTTTGAACATTTCAGTAGACCTATGCATTACTAGAGTATTTTTGAATTTGTTTAATTAAAAAAAAAAAAAGACACCTGATCTTGTGATTAAGTTAAATGAATCTTGGAAGAGCCGGGATTCAGCAATACAAATCCGTTCACAAGTTGATGAATCCTCTTGTAGAATAGAACCCAGAACGTGTTGTGAAAGTTGAATTTGTGGTGTTGATTGAACTTATAATATATGAAAGTCCAGCATTGGAGATAGGAATCTTTATCAGATGCTTTTCTTTAAGTTTTCTACAGAAACTCTTAGTTCTAGGATAAATATATTTTAACTACTTGGGGGAAAAAAAAAAAAAAGCTGAGCCATGTTGGCCATACAAAACCTATGGTGATTCACCAATATAAGGAGGCTGCTATGTTCCAATTTTATTAGCTTTTTAAGTGTTTGTTATGTTGATAAAGCAGTTCTAAAATTAAAACTGCAAATCCAGACCAGGATCAATAATCCTGAGTTTTGATTCAATCAATATCAAAGAATATGCTGCTATACCTTTTTTTCTAACCTGAACCTGAAAGTGAACTTTTGCAAAGTTGAGGGGAATCCACATTGTAAGTTTGAGGTAAGCATTAAATTCTAAAAAATTCTCTTCACACCTAGAAAGATGATGAAGCAATTCAAAGATATAGAAATGCTTGACAAGTAAAAGCAATAATCCCAATGGGAGTTGGCCTTGCTCTCTTCACTTCCTAGAGCTCAGTGAAGATAACAAACAGCTGGAGAAAAGAGAGACTACCCTGAAATAACCATTTGACCTAAATTTAACTAAAGATCTGTAAACTTAAAAGTCACATTACATAGAAACACAGTTAGGTGCAAACTCCACTCAAATTCATCTTGATACAAAGGACTATGGGCTATCTATTGAATGGCAGTACGGTCTTTTAAAAACAATTGATAAAAATCTTTCATCATTACGGGGAGAATTCTGTGAGAAAGAGGATAAAAGAGTCCATCAAATGAGTTCAGTAAGCCCAAGTAATAATAGGCTTAGTAATGCTCCCATACGTACAAAGGTGAGAACATAAAGGTATTTTCCTACTAAAAAGTATGCTCTATTACTTCCACCCTTGTACTCTTTTTGCAATAATCTATTAAAGAAAGAAACAATGTTTGAATAAGAAAGTCAAAATTATTTGAATTTTGCTTTACATTGAATCAAAACCATGTAAAATGATACTGAAATGAAGCACATTATTTAATGTCACCTAGAGCATGGAATGGACCTAGGTTAAAAAAAGGATACAGAAAATTCCTGTATCCAAATTCACTTGCTTTTAAAAAACAATTGAAAACATTAGCAGAGAACAGAACAGAAGCAATCTGGCAGTATCGTGTCCTCTGTGTCAGAAGCAACTGAACAGGCTGAAAAGATCACACCTAAGGACTAAAAAAGAAACAAAAGTTTGGGGGTTTTCCATTTTACTCAGTGTCCTGCGAGCCTTGCAAGGTCCATACCCCTGCAGCATTCAAAGTGTCCATTGCAATTGGTTCTACCAGCAACAAGAATAAGATTTTGTCTATTGGTGTTTAGGGGTGGTGGAGTCTTTCAGGCACATTGGGTTGATTACTGCACTATTGCAGCCCCACACTTCCCCTCCAAGGCACTGGTGGGAGCTAAGGGAGGTGACCAGGCAGGACAGAGGGCAGCCTGCTCAGCGCACAAGCCTCGGAGCAAAACCCCGGGAAAGGAAAGGGTGACCACGACGGCCTGGCAGGAGACACCCTAGGCTCAAAGACCACGAGCGCCGCTTCCCTCATGTCGCATTTCTAGCGCTGCCCAGGAGGGTTTTCTTTCTGGCCAGTTTCAGACATTCTTCATCCCAACTGATTAGAAAGCTAGGATCCATCCTCAGCTTCTCTCCGCAGCCCACACTGATGCCGGGGAGCTTTTCTCGTCAGGAAGAAAAGTTAAGGAGGATGTCAGGCATTTTTTTTGACATAATTCTGCTTGTCTAAAGAGAGTGGACAGACTCCTGTTCCCCAAGGAACAAAGACAGCACCTTCACTACAGCTCCAAGTCCCCTTTCGGTCAGCATTTAGACTTCCCTCTGCTTTTCTCAGCAATAAGAGTTTGCTGACTTAGCTTTCTGCCCATTTTTTCTTAAGTTTTCTGCTCATTCTTTTGTCCTTCTACCTCTTTTACAGAGGCTCAAACTATTACCATGATGCAACAGTAGATAAAACTGTTCCCATATTATAAGTGTCATAGAAACAGCATAAATGACAAAAAACAACTGCTTACACATGTTTTGTTTTGAGCTGTATCGTGTGCTTGTTGTTTTAACCACCTTCCCATAGGGAATTTCAATTAAATTTAATACACAGACTGTATTATCTCAGTTTCACTTTTCATCTCAATGAAGTTTAAAATAATAACACTCAGAAAAAGGAGGGAAAGGGAACAAAAGTAAAAATCATTAACTCATTCAGGAAGTAGCATTTTAACTACTGCAGGTAAGTAATGATTTTCATATCAACCTTATTAACATTGTTAGAATTCTTTGCTTAGCCTCATTGCAGCATTTTGAAAGAAATGGCTTTGGGATTTGTCCTTAACTTCTGAGAAATATTACTGTTTCTGTTGAAATACTTTTCAAAGACATCCATTACTTAATCTTTTAGCAATTCCACAGTCCCCAGATACAGACATGCTGAAATCCTATCACTAATAATTATCCCAGTTATATCCCATAAATCATTTTATTTGGACCAGACCCTTCAGAAGTTCATTGGCATCTCTCCTACTTCATCCTACAGGGATCATCGAGGGAAGCCAAACCTCATAAATTCACCTGCTGCAATCTTTTGGTTATAAATCAAGTAAAATTTCAGTTGCTTTGAGGTTTGAAGACCACTTCAGTGCTTTTATCAGCATTTCATGGTGATGTCTACATTGGCAAGTAATGCTGACCCAGAGCAGACCCCAGATCTGCATAGTAAAACTCCTGGTGCTGAGCACCCAAAGTGCACATGATTCACATTTTCACTCTTTCTTCATCTCCCTCATCTCTTCCACATTGTAAAATATTTCATCTTTGCACTAAAGTCTTTTCATTGAGTTTTGTACCGCACACTTTTTAAGCATTGCTTCATTTTACCAGTCATGGATAAATTACTGGAGTTGCAGTTGAATGCCATTTTCCTTCCAGAACATGAGAACTGTACATTGAGGGTTTCTGGCAAACAATTTTATAACACTTGCTCCCTTCTCATATGCCCTACTCCAACAGTTGATACAGGTTCTGCAGCAAACTCTAAGCGTTCAAGAGAGTTATTTATCTTCTTTCACTGATCAAGATATGCAAGATAAAATCCATCTGAGCCTCTGTAGAATGGGCCATTGCCAATTTAGCTTTAGAAGTCCTTGTTAGTAGTTTGGGACGCCTGGTGGAGATGGGTTCCCAAAGATACATTAGAGCTGCCCCATTCCTTTTGGTTCCCGGGAAGTCCACTTTCTGCCACCCTTCCCGCCATTCATTTGTGTGGTACCACAGACCAGAGCCAAGTAAGCTTTGCTGGGATATTCTCCAACTGAGACAGAGATGTTCAGCATTATTTGATCTGGAATGACATGATGCTTCCTCGCTGGGCCTCTGCAGGTGATTAGCTGTGCATTTGATGCAGTTACACTTCTAGACAGATGACATGCGATTTGCTCCGGGACCTACTGATTGATATCTGAAACAGAATTTTTTGGTTTCTTTAATCCTTGCTTTAGACCATCATAGCTTTTATGGTCCAATCTAGCCAAAACTTCATGCAAAATATTCTGGTCTTTGATTCTGGAACTTTTGCAGTTGTCTGTTCATAAAAAAAAAACCAAAACCTGTGTATAAATAGCTACCCAACCTTGAACTGTATTAAGAAGCATGAACGGTTTCCCAGTTTACTTGCAAGTTTTCCTCCACTTTCTCAGCATGCATTTTATCTTTCATTGAAGTTCATTTCTCTGTCATCCTGAGATATTATAGTCCTTTTGTGATATTTTCAACTCCGTTTCACCACTTGATATGGATTTTATATTTTTTTCTGCAAGTCCTGCTACCACCACTCATTTACTTCAACAGAATACCCATAAACCACATGGTTTCTTAGAAACCACTTCACGCTTGTAACACTAGCATTACACACTTAGAAAATAAACTGATGATGTTTGAGGACATCACCTCTGTTTTCTAATAATGCAAAAATAAATCTGTTTGCTTACCACAAGCATAAAAATTATTATTATTATTATTATTTTGCTGAGGAGCAAATGCTCCTGAGACTTTATAATGAAGACTCTTAGCCTCAAGCCCCTGTTTCTTTCACTCCACTCCTTTTAAGAGCGACTGGATTTCCTGCCTTGCTTCCTGGTATTTCTTCTCTTTCTTGCTTCTCCTCACAGCTATGCAACCCTCTGCAAAATAACAGACAAAGGAATCCCTCTGACCACATGTGCCTTTGCTTTGGGTGGTTGCATGGACCTGTTTTTCGAAGGAGGCTGGTATTTGTTCAGCTATTTGTTTGACAAAGCTCGACTGTTTCTTATAATTGTCTGAAATGTAGGATGTGGTTACGCCCCCAGCTCTCAGAAGGTTTAGTACAATCCAGAACAGCACAGGCTGAAAAAAATCTAGAAAGCAAAGCTGCTACAACACATTGCTATCAATCACGTATTATTCGATTCGCAGCCTCATCAGTAAATATGAGATCAGAGGAGCAGACAAGTAAATACATCTAAAATGGCAGCCAGCAGAGCAGCATCACAGAGAAGCACCACTGAAAGGCCTCTTGGGGTCACAGCTAAAACCTTTTCCTTGTGCTTAGCAGTAAGTGTGCAGAGGAGCAGTGTGAGGTGCCCTCCTTTACTGCTGCTCTTGGTGGTCTTATCTCACTCGTGTGTAGATAAAAATGGCCTTTGCAACTGGAAATGAATGTTCGCCCCAAGTCTGGGTTGTGGAATAAGAGCCCTCAGTGAGCAAAAAGTTTGTAACTGCAAATGTTCCTTTACACACATTACAACCATGAAAATGACAGAAAGAAGAAACGACCAGTTTCTAACCTAGAATCAAGACACCTGATTTTTTTTTTTTTTTACATAAAGATACCTCTCCAGAATAACTACAGATAAAACAAGAGGAAATGGCCTCAAGTTGCACCAGGGAAGGTTCAGGTTAGATACTTGGAAGAATTTTTACACAGAAGGAGCGGAAATTTCTACCCTGGAACAGGCTGTCCAGGGAAGTGGTGGAGTCACTGTCCCTGGCCCTGTTCAAGAAACATGTAGATGAGTGCTTAGGGACATGGTTTAGCAGGCATGATGCTCAAGGGTTTACAGTTAGACTCGATCTTAAAGGTCTTTTCCAATAATGACAATTCTATGATTCTATGACTCTAAGACATGTAAATATTAAACTGCAAAAAAAAAACCACTTACATTTATCATGTTTATCTCTAATTTGAGGCCAGATTTTTTTTGTAGTTCAAGTGAAGCTATTGGGTAGAATTCATGCTAAAGCCCCCACTCTATTGCAATGATTTGATTCAGTCAGTAGCAACATCCATCTCTGCAGTTATAATTGCTTGGTTCAATTCCAGCCCAGGCTCAATCTTACCAAAGGTGTTGAAACTTGCTCCATTATTCTCAGTGGACTTGAGTCATTTTCTATCTGACCTGATAACACCATGAAAGTTTAAACAAGAATTTAGAATATGCTGTGTCTTTTATAAATGCATGCAATAAATAGTTTAGGAGCAAAATCAAACAAAATAGTTATTTGTAAGAAAAAGGTGCCTTGATCTGCAGACGTACTATTCCCCATAGCCCTTATGTTCACAAGGTTTATTTCAACAGCACAAATCAGTAAAACAGAGGGCGAAAGACAGGATATCTATGTTAAGTCCCTAGGGATATTAGGGAAACTTGTATCCTCGTGAGAACTAAAGGACATAACACTGAATAGCTTGGATAGGGTAGCAATTCCTTTAATTCCACATATCTACTTCATATCTGTAATAGAAGAGCTTCTAATATAGCAAATTTGTTTTCTTCCTTTCTGTATTTTCAGTGGTTAAATGTTTTGCATATAGTGAGGTGAAAAGAGTATTGAACTCATTGGCTTTTTTTAAAGCTACCTTAAATAGTGCCTTTGAAGATTTCAGTGGAGCTCAAGTTCAAATGTCTCCTGTTTCCTTTCGGAAGGTTTGAAGGATTTGGGAAGGTGAACAAGCAGATCTATAATTAAAGAACAGTTGATGGTAACTGTCCTCCTTTGTTAGCATTCTCAGGCCACCTCCAAATTTAGACAGTTAAAGAAAACCCTGTCCCATTATAGTTCTGCCATAGTTCAGATGCCACCATTGCATAGCAGCAGAGAAGCCTTTCTGACACCCAGGATACATCCCCTTTCTGACCACAAGACATTCGCAGTCTTTGCTTTACTTATTAAAGAAAACGCTATGATTTCTTACAGCAGTAATTCCCAACGCTGCAGTGATCCTACTGCAAAATGAACTGTTTGGATTTGAGAAAGTGATTTATCTGAGAGTGTAGAGACAAATCAAAAGAAAGGAGGCTGTAATAAGGAAACAAATCATGCAAAATGCATAGAACTAAAAAAGAAACAAGCAAACAAAACCCCACAAACACACATCTCCCAAACAGGCAGTTACCAGTTATTTCAAACCAGGGAAAAGCCTGCTTGTGTTGGAGCCAGCACTTCCCTGTACTACCCTATGCAGCCCAGTCACTAGAGAGAAAAGGCAAATTTGAAGAGAATAAACATTAACAGGAGTGGCTGTGTGGAGACCTCCCACCAAATCTAGTTTTTACAGCTCAATTATTTAATGCAACTTAAAGTTCAGACACTCAGGCCTGCAACCCAGCTAAATCTCCTAATGTGTAACAAGGAGAGTGTAATTATGTGGTGCTGGATGAATTCAAAGAAACCTGGAGGTAGACTGTTTTAAAAGAAACAGTCACTGGAGAGATGAATGAATCGCCCGGCTTTTCAATAGAGGACTCTAGAGGGCTACATCTATAGTGCACACAAATAGCGACAGCCCCCCTGAAGGCCTGGCAGGCCTGGGATTGTATAGCCCTCAGAGCAGCAGTGTAAAGCTCCTCAGGTGGTAGTGCTTTCCTAAAAAAAATTACAAATAAAATAAAAGAGCAGAAAGGCACGAGCAGCCAGGTGTCGACACAGCCATTAGCTTCAGAAGTGCCAGGAGGGCGCAGGAAATGAGGGGCGACGCTGCGAAGCAGACCAGCCCGCACTCCCTCCCCGGCCAGGCCGGCCGCACCGCGTGGCTCTGCTGCCCTGGACCCTCCTGCCCAGCTCTGCTGGGAGCACAGAAAACTAAGCTTGAGAGCAGCAAAACACCACAGGCTCCCCCAGGGAGGTGGCTCTGGAAGAAAAGTTTGTATTTTACATTTTGAAATAAGCTTTTCTGAAAGTTCTTTTTAGAGGTTTCATTAGACAACTCCATAATATATGATATATATATATAAAAAAAACATCAAAACCTACTATTTCATTGGAATTCATTATCATCTCGCAGAGTTAGCCACTGCGTGGACTAGATGATGGTCAAAATTAGAAGGGGCTCATTCATATTTAAAGTCCTTACAAAAGTCAGTGTCTTTTGATACTTCATTAAATAGAGCTCTGAAAAAAAATAATAGGAGGAGGAATAGCCATACTGAGCAGGACACAAGCACAAAAAGCCTTCTGGGTCAAACTAACCACTTCCTTCCTCAGTTCTGAAGGAAGACCACAGTGCCTCTCTACTGCTTTACTGCAAATGATTTTCAGAAATAATGATGAGAAATAGAGTTTCTCTAGCAGCTTCCCCAGTAAGATTCTCAGATGATAAAATGGGGTCTTGGGAGTTTAAATTTCATTTTTCTTTTCTAAGAAGTATCTAAAAAATTCTAAGCAATAGTAGCTTCCTCTTTGACAGTTCTAGCTGCTGTAAGGTAGCTCTTTTGGGGCCTGAGAAAGGTTTTCCCAATAAGAATGGTGAAGCCCACATGTTCTTTACTTTTTCTTTGAGGCCTCAACTCAGTTGATAATAGATATTTTGAATATGGCTATTTTCTCCATATCTCTGCACTGCACGGACCTAATTCTGTTTCTGTTGCATACTTCAGCTCTTTCTGCTTTCCTCTTCTTTAGCACTTTCCCAGCTTTAAGCAGGAACGATGCCACAGCCTTCTCCCCTGCAAACACTTCCCCCCCACTTTGGTTCAATATTTTTCTCTACATTTTCAGAAAACCTTTCACCTTTTTGCTTCTCTATAAGCTCTATATTTGCACAATCTGAGGGTCACATAAGAGGCCATAAAGCCTGAAGTATCTAAGCAGCCTAGCAAACCCACCTCTGACCATGCTCAAGGAAACTCCATTAGCACACAGAAAGCACCCCAATTTCTAAGAAAAGTTTCTGGCCTCCAGCACAGCTCTCTTATAACCCATGCAGGGCAGGGGTTCATTAATTCCTCCCAGCTGTCTCAGCTCCTTTTCCCTGCAAATCCCCCCAGAAAAGCAGCTGTAGGCCATCTTCTCACTAAGCCTAGCTCCTGCAGGGCTTGTCTTGATGAGGACCTGCCTCTGGGCTGCCCCTCCCCAGGGGTTACAGCAGACCCCATCACTTCTCAAGTTTCACCTCTCTTCTCAAGTCATCTCTGTTCTGGCTGTGCTCACCTGGAGCGCGAGATGAGGGGTTAGATCTTGGGGCCTGCGTTGCATTTTGCAGCTTTTCTCTTTTGTGACCTTAAAAGCTGCAGAGCTCCTTCAGGGTAGTGCACAAAAGAATATATATTTGATCAGATTTAATGCTGAAAAGAGGGAAGAGCCTAATTTAGTGTTCTTTCAGTATTTTTTTTTTTGAGTTTCTGTCCTATTCCTCAGGCTGTACTATGGCAGACTTGTTACTGCTTCTTGTTTTAAATTCTAATAAATGTTGGATTCTCTACCAAGCATGAATGTTAACAGCTTTCTCAATAATAAAATCTGTACAAAAGACTAACTGTGTTTCCAAAGACACTGTTCTGTCCCATAGCACAGACTAAGCACTCCCTATGACTTCTCTCTCACAGAAAATTAAAATATTTTTTTAAAACATGTTTGTGTGGTTTTCCCAATGATGACTCTAGAAGAGGTAAAAAATATCTAAATTTGTAAAACAATAACATTCTTAGGAATTATATTTTGGTTGTAGTTGTTGATGTTTTATAAATCTCATGTGCAACACACCCTACGTTTAGACTACAGGAACAAGTTTCTGACTTTAAAGGTGAACTAGAAAGGCAAGTAAAAGTTTGCTTTTGTAAACCAGAGGCATAGCTTACTTGCAGATGTGAAATGGGAAGTTCACTTAGTTTGAATGTGGAATGTGAAAATTCACTTTTTTTTTTATTTGGCTAGCCTGATTGTGTTGATAAATGTTAATGTGTTTAAGCTTTCTTTGTAAAACTGTGTATTCAGCTTTGGCATGTTCATGCTTAGAGACCCCATCAGAAGCGATGCTCATAATATGCACGGAAACAGAAAATTGAGAATTGCTGGTGCAAAGCTGCCTGGCGCGTTGCAGAACGCTGCCCGGGCCGTGGCGGCGGATGCCCGTGCGAAGCCGGCCCCAGTCTGACTGCCGGTAGAGGGAGTGCGAGCCGGAGCTCTGCGCAGGCTTCCGATGCTCCAGGAAGGGTGATGATGTGGAAGCAAAATAAACAAAATGCACAGGCAGAAAGCGTGCTACTGTCAGCCATTGTGGGAATCATGACTTTGCAAGAGTAAGTGCAAAATAAGCGAGGATTATGTTTCAGGAACTTGGCTCATCTCTCCAGCTTCATTGTACTTGAGCTACTTCTTGACCTTTGTGCTAGTGAAAAGCGGGATTTTCAGTTAATTCTGTATTTCAGAGAGGTAGGGTGCCTGTTTTCTTGATCTTTTAAAGTTATAAGCACACAAACCTATGTAAAATTCCAGGAGAGCCAGTACTATGATTTCTCTTCTTCCTTTCTCCTTTCAAAGGGAGTACTCAAAGTAAAGTTTCCCTTTTCAGAGATGTTCAAGGGAAGTTCGGTATAGATCTAATACAGCTATAAGAAAGGAAATGATTTGTTTTCAGATATGTTCAAGGGAAGTTTGGTATAGATCTATAGATCTATAGATCTACAGCTATAAGAAAGGAAATGATTTGGGGCCTTCAGTGTAATTTGCAAACTGATTTAACAGATCCACTTGCTGAATCTGAGTAATTAGGGCACTGAATACCTGAGATACTTCTCAATGTAAGCTGTAAACGCCAAGGACAGAACTGTATTATAGGAGATGGACCATGGTTGAGCTTTGGATAATCAAGGTTCTAGTTTGCACTGTGTGTACTTTGGCAACAGCTGATTCCTACAGGCATAAAAAAGCAGAAAACATGTGCAAACTGCAGCATGATACTGTCACTGTGACCCAGTCAACGCCTTCAAGGTCATCGTTAGGAGAGTCTTCAGGTTTTCTCCTTTTTTTGCTTAGTTGCACATGGGTTGTTAAGATTTATTGCAATGATTGCAAGGGGACACCTGCTAAACGTCAAAGGATTCCTGGGAAACTTGAGGTGTTTTCCTAAGACAAAACTGCGTCTTTTACACCGCTTTCATGAATCCAGCTCACCAGGCTACAGTCTAGTTTCCTCAATTATAAGGCTTTAAAGAAGAAGAATAACCTCAAAAGACATTCAGAAGAATTTGTCCTCTCAGACAGTTTATCTTTATCAAAAATGATATTCTTGGGGTTGCTGGTATATACTGTGTGAGGGTCAGATCCATGGCTGAAGTCAGCGGGCATTGCTCTCTTGGCTTCCACGGAGCCATGATGAGTCACACCGACAGGGCATTCAATCTAAGCGCTTCTAAATGTATCTGGATGAATTAATCTAAAACTGGTAAAATTTATATTAGGACACTGAAAACATGGAGAAATATCTTAACATTCATGTTTCTAGAGGCTTCTGCTGAAGCTTGCCATGTCTTTCCTCTGGCTGTGTCGAAGTGTTCCTGCCCTACATCACCATTTTATTTTCAGCTCAGCTTTTCTCTGAGCAATGAAACACTTGCTTTTCAAGACTAATATATGGCCCCTGAGTGAAGGCAAGGCTGCGATTCAAATCAAGAGTTCTGTTGACATTATAATCCTTAGGAGCACAGCTGGAGCATTTCATGAACAGTAGCAAAGACCCTCCATTGATTTACTGCCTTGGTATTCAATCAGGAGCCCATGTTCTGTGTCGTTAGCTGCAACACACAAAAAATAACTCAGCAGGCTTCTAATTAAGGCATTTAGCTTCTTGCCTATCTTGTAAGAAAAGATTTGTGCTATATATGAGATGATGCTGCTTTTATGGATTCTCACCTATTTTTATAGCAGAAGGGCTCCAGGCACTAAGAAGATCCCTAGGCTATATATAAATGGGATATACACTGAAGATGCTCTCCAAGCAGAACACTAAGCAGTGTGGGATGGCAGGAATTTTCCCATTTCTCTCCCTAGCTCAGCATCTTTTCTCTTTATTCCAGCTCCAGTTTATGTAACTTTACTGCCTAGACATAACCTACTGGACCCGTGAGCTCCTGTTGTGGGCAGGAGCAAGCCCTTCCCTCTCAGCAACGCCGGTCCCCACCAGAGTATGCACGAGAGCAATTTCCAAGCCGTGCTCTTTCTCGTCTCGCCCCTCGTTCCCAGCGGCAGGGCTGCCAACCCCCGCTGACCTGAAGAGGAGAGTTCCCTAGATTGTTTCCAGCTTGCACTGCTAGCCCCGCTGAACGAATAGCACTTGCAGTATTTTGGGGTGGTGACTCACAAGAAAGTCATGAATGCCCCCTTTACGGGCTGTCCGAAGCCCCTGGTAAGAAGTGTTTTGTCTTTTTGTGTTTTCGTTGTCCAGGCTGCTTGCAGATATTTCCACAAGACTCTAACACAGTTTTCTCAATTTGTTGTCCATTGCCAAGCTGCACCCTGAAGGGTGGCAGCTCGGAGACCCAGCCTCCAGCCTGGCATCCTTCCTGCTTCTCTTACAAGCCCCTGCAGTGATAGTCACAATACAGAGCCCTTCTGGATTTCACAGGGGATACCAAAGCAGTACCCAGGGCCAAAGCCAGTGATGCTGCTGGCTGCCTTTCAGTTACTTATCTCCCTGTTTATTTCAATGATAATGTAGACAGCAAAAGTTCCTAGAAAACCTAGGATTTGGGAATAAAGCTAAGTGCATCAGAGTCATATTTTTTAACCTCAGTAGTGCTTTAGAAGCTTTAGTGATCCCCTTAGATAAAATTATGTAGTCAGGGATTATTATCACAGACACTTGTGTCTCAAAGCTGTGAGTTAAATGATTTCATCAAGGCCAAAAAAATTTACTGTCAAGGCATGGTCTGGATTCAAGTGTTCCTGGGGAGCTGAACACCTGCAGATCTTAGGCCAGCTGTAGTTCTATAGGCCATTTGTAGTTCTATGGTTACTGCTGCCAAGTTATAATTATTTTTTCCTACAAAAGTTGGGGTTTATCACGGCTGGGTCCTCAGGTAATATAAGATGTGTATCATGGCAATACAACATCTTCTGCCAGCCTCCTGCAGCTCTCAGGCTACAGGCTGGTTCTCCGTTCAGCCGTAATCCCTCCGTCAGTGTGATCCACCAGTCATGAAGATCCTACTATCTTCTAAGAAGTTTTTATCAAGGAAATATTGGAGGTACGAGGCTTGCAGGAGAATGGCAAAATAGAAGAAACTGGAAGTAAGTTCAAGCTGGAGGACAGATGGCTTCAAAGCTGATCAAATGCAGTGGCTGTGACAGCAGCCGACTGAGCCTGGAGAGCCCACAACTCACTTCCTAGCCCACCTTAGCTGACCAGGGACCAGGGACATGCCACAAAGCCACAGGCACCGCACAAACTTTTCCAAGCTACAGACAAGTATTAGACTCATCCATAGCGCGGGTTTGGCTTATTCCAATGCAGTGGTGCAATCACGGCCATGAGGTCACAGGACGGGTAGACATTACAAATTCAGCATAAGTCATAGCAAAGCTCCAGCTGAAATTTTTGATCCTGAATATATTATGGGGTGAACAAGAGCAGATGACTCTTTCTTGGATGACTCCCAACTTTACAGACTGCCAGGACAGGTCTGAAGCTTGTGAAAAACGTGGCCTGCCTCTCATGCCAGGATTGCCATGCGCGTGGATTACCTGTGGTTTTCCAGTACAGTCCCTCATCCCAGGAAGAGTTGAAAAAAGTCATGGAGATCTTTGGACAGCTGTAAGAAAGAAATTCTGCATCATCGTGTGTCCTTTTTGAATAGTTTTATCCTCTGACAATTTGCTATGGATGACTAAGCAGAGAGCATAGCTAAGAAGTATTTGAGAAATACTTCTTTATGTTATTTTTGTCAAACAAATAAAATATTCTGTAACATTCTTTTCTCTTGCAGCCCTGATAGTACGTTAAATCAGGGATTTTTTTTTTTCACTAAACTCAGCAAGATCAGTCATTAGTAAAATAATGTCATGTAAAATAATGAGAGTGTAAGGTTTATGACTGCTTATTTGGTGGGGCTGAGGTTATCCAATGGGAGAAATACTACCAAAGTCCAGTGAGATATGGTTACCAGGCAGGAATCCCAGGAGATTCTATTTCCACACAGGAATCCCATGAGACAGTATTATCAAGCAGGAATCTGTAGTATTCAGTTTACCACAAGGCAGTAATATTAGATTTTTAGAATTAAATCCTGTGGTATCTTGTTTTATAAGAGTTGGCACAGAAGGAATAGAGAAAAATGCAATGGATGAACGATGTCTCCCTGGAATCTCAATTGGCAGCCCTAATCGCTATCTTGATTTCTAGTAGAAACAAAATGTCACAGAATTTCCTCATCCTGACATATTTCACTAAATGTAATATAAATCACTTCTTAGTGAAAGAACTGTTGATTCAAAAAAAAAAAAAAAGTACAGCTCACTGAAATGAAGTCCAAAACATGAATACTTTTGTGATTGTTTTTTGATTGGTGAAATTAACTTTTGGATTTTTTTCTTTTTATTTTTAGCAAAAGTAGTACTATTTCATAAATGTGTAATATGACCATTTTAAATCAGCATTAACCATGATGATTAGTTCTTCAGGCCAGCATCTTTTACTGCACGTTTGTGTGATGCTTCACACAATGGTGTCTGCAGCATTTGAGCGGTACAAAAGTATAACAGAATTGATAAAACTACGTTCATTCTCCTTATTATCTTTTTTTGGTAGTATTAGTCACATTGGCATTTATGATGAGAGCTAACCAGATATGGGTTTTAAGGAGACATATTTTAAATTCAACTTCTTTCTAGAGGTTTTGTCACTAATCATATGAGTTTTGACAGTTTGCCAGCCACGGACAGTGATCTGAGAAAAGTTTCCACCCTCCTTTCCACAACAGGAAACTAAAGCTCACTATTTCTTTTTGGTCACAAAAGATTAGTGTAAGTGCTGATCTTATTTTAACCATAATATGCTTCTCTGTACCATAATAAAACTTTCTCAGTATTTAATCAGGGAAACTTCTGACAAAGAGCCATGTCCCCTTAAAATAAAAAATCTAATGTGAAGAGCTAGTAGGCTGATTCATTTTGTGATCGGCTGAATAAAAGCTGAATATGCACTAAATTAAGACCCAATATCAGATTCAAGCTCTACCTTTAATTCTTTAGTCTTTTCAAATAAATCTTCTCCCATACGCATCTCTCATGAACATGTATTTTGGAAGGTGAATGACAGATGTAGTAGATCAAAAACTCTCATCACCCATACCTCTAAATGAACAGATAGGCAGAATGACACAGATCTCAAAAGTTTATCTTAGTGAAGAGGGAGACATGGAAACTAAGAGGGAGATCTAGACAGGAGAGTAGAAAACTGTTGAAGAGCATCTGCCCTGGGGAAGGCAGAAGGTAATGAACAGGGGAGCTGAGAAGAGATGCAAGAATCAGGACTAAAAGCCACTAAAATGAATGCAAAGACCCCACAGATGTCCCTGCCCTGGTACCAAGCCTCTGGTGGGATGCATGGAAGGTCGTCCTGAAGAAACTTGTCCTTCTGGCACTGCTGACAACAAAGGTGTTACAGATGTGACAGTGTCAGGTATTCCTCCTGCTTTTCAAAGCTGCGGAAGGACTTCTGGTATTCAGATGAGATTACAAGCTGAAGAAAAGGCAGCGGCAGGAAGGAATATAAAACTCAAGAGGCATTAGCCTGTTTGCTGTGTTTGAGAATATGTTTGCTTGAGTGCTTGTGAACAAGAAAGCAGGCACTGCTGAATAGTAGGCTTAAGGAAAGTCAGTTTAGCTTTAGAAGAGGGTGTAGGTACACTGATCAGATCTTAAACCTAAAAGACATAATCAAACAGAAGTGTGAGCGTGGGAGACTTGTGAATGTGTTAAGTGAACCATTAGAAAGCATATCACCTATACTGAGGACATAGGTGACACAGAGCTACAAGAACGATTACAAAGGAAGATTACTGGTAATGACAGGTGGAAGAGTTATTGAAGCCACACTCTGGAGAGATGCACACCAAGACCACAGCAATTTTGTGATAAGCTCAGGAGGTAGCGGCTTGGGACCATTAGCTCACACACTCAACAGCCACCAGATGCCAATCGCCTGTAGTCCCCAGCGACAACAGAGCTAAGCCATGCTGGTGGTTCGAGGGCAGCTGGATCTCCTGGGATCTTTGTGAGAGACATGAGAATTAATATACTCCTTAGGGTTAGGGAATGACATGTATCCTTGTGCAGAAGGCTGTGAAAATGCATTTAAAGGGAAACATCATTTGTGAGTGGGGCCTGTGTTGAGGCATCTGTTATCTCTGCTGGGAAATTTAAAAGGTAGATCAACAGGAGAGCCAAGACTGCTGCAAGAATCAGAACCAAAGGTTATCAAAACAAACAAACAAATAAAAAAAACCCTCTTTTTGCATAGAGACCAATTTCAACTTATGTTACAATATTGCTAAAATATAGACAAGGGAAGTTAAAATGACCATAGCACCTTGGAAGAATTAACATTAGTATGTTCAAAGGCTATTTTTTCATATTTCACTTACTGGCATTAAAAGAAAAACTACACTCATCCTGACTCATACCTGTTTACTTTGTCTATGGACATGTATCCTTTTTCTCCAGTATATGAACAACTGCAGATTAGTTAGTTAGTTACTGTTTTTTACAAAATAAAAGAGAAATAATCAAATTGCCAACACATACAGCATTGGGTTCCTTCCTTTCACCGCAGTGGGAGAGTGTAAAAGAACATGCAAGCATCACTTTTCAGAAAGGAAACCAGACCTCCTTTCCAAAATAATGTGCAGTGTAGCTGTCATCACTACAAAAGTGCACTCATAATTAAGTATATGTGCAAAGACCTGGAAGTTCACACTCTTTTGCACTAGGATATCCTATCCCTAATTCACAAAATCTAGCCAGAAGTGGGAGGTTTCCATTAAGTCAGTATAACTCATATAGTGGCACTGCATAAAGACAGAGCTGCCAACAGACCATACCCAGGCGTAAGCCAGACTGCAGCCTGCAGATATGAGCAAAAAGGCAGGAGCCCTTGTCCCTACACTCCTCTCAAATCACAAGAGCTGGAGGCTTGGCCCAACTTGGGCTCAGTCGCCTTCACATATGTTGGGGTGGGAAGACATGACTGGTTTATAGAAGCAGAGCAGCAATGATTTCAAAGCAAGAACATATTTTGTACTTGAGAACACCACTCAAAAGTAAATTAAAAGTTCAGGAGGTCTCTCTTATCCTCCAATGTACCACTACTAGCATATGATTTCAGTAAGAAGATTTACAGTAAATTCGGAAGCGCGCTAAATGCACTGTGCCTGCATATTTGGACTCCGCCATTTCATCAGCATATGTAGCATGTGGTTGACTAAAAGGTACATACACAGTCTAAAAAGTAAGTGTAAGCAAGCTAAGCATCTAGGCTTCTGCTGTTGTCAATGGAGAAAATTGTGGAAGAGTAGTGTTCTATCCCAGATATCTAAAGCATGCCTTTTAGGATGGAATGAATCTTTTGGAAGTGCTTGCTTTTCTCATTGGAGATAGACAACTAGTTTAGAATAGACACCTACCTTCCGCACAGCTGGCATTAGGCGAGAAGTCTCTCTCTTGCGTGTTACCAGCACCAAGACACTTCACTTGCTAAATAAGATTGCTCTTCTGCCTTGCTACGAAACGCACTAAACAAGTGTGTGTGCTGTAGAAGGAGGGAGCAGAAAATGTTCTCTATTATTCTAAATGAAAAATGTCTAGCATTTCAGTATTTCCTTATCAGCCCTTCATCACCACAGGACTTGAATACCCAGAATGTTCCCAACAGCTGTGCAGCACATTGATAGGAACATACAGAAAACATAACCAAAAAAAGAGATGAAGGTTTCTGGGCAGAGTTTGCAGAGTTCTCCACGGCGCTTCAGCCCAGAAGCAAATGACATGGCCACGGCAGGAGGCCTTCCGCACTGCTCTGCCCAAAGTGCTGTGGAATAGTCAGAGCAACAGATTTCAGCAACATCAGCAATGCTCTCTCAAGCATGACAAGGTGCCAGAGAAATCTACTTATCTCTGAAAAAATACTGATATTTGAAAAAGTTTGTCTTATCCTGCTTTGCAAAATGTCTTTTTTTTTTCTTTTTTTAACACAGTGTCCTTCTAAACTTTTTTTTCTCCTGTATTGCAAAGCCATCACTTTCATCTTCACCTGTTTCCACAGAGCCTTTCACTAGCATAAGTCTCATTGTGAGCCTCACCAGCAGCATCTCATGTGTTCACCTCTCTACGTAAGTATGTATATTTTCATAAATTTGGCTTAGGAGCTGCTTGTTTCACAGTGATAAAATGCTGTTTGTGCAGAGTGACAGGCTGAAGTCAGGCAGAATTGCAATGCAGCCTATGCAGCAATCACAAGATTGAGACTTGGGGCAAAAATCTGGTCATGAGTTTGGTTTGGGATTTATTGCTCAGCAACTTGGAGCGCAGCTACTCAACAGCTGGCTCTTTAGCCAAAACACACCAGCAAACAGAGAAAAATTGTCATGGTAACAGTATTACAGTGCATAGTGCAAAAATGGTGCATGGTGCACTCCAGTCTACTAAGTGAATTCCTGAGTGGTACCACAATAAAAATTATGACTAATAATAACTTGCAATAATAAGTATCACTACTGCTAATAATAGAAATTGTTATATTTATAGCATAAAAACAGCTAGATGTCTTTGACTAGTATTTGGTGATTCCAAATTGCTGTTTAAGTGTGTCTGGCTGATTTCTTCCAAGTTCCCCGCTAAAGTATTGCAGCTTTCCCTGCAATACAGTGTTAGCTCATGAGGAAAAAGCACTCTGCATGTTTCCCTCCCACAGACCGCTGTGGCTCCGAAGGGGTAATAAATGACAACACTGTGCAAGGTTTGTTCTTGTAATTGTAAATGATAACTGCACCCAAACCAAAACTGCTTTAAGAGGCAGTTTTGGGGTAGTTTATTTATATTTACACCACAATCTTTTCCTGCTGCAGTTTAGAGCACAGGCCCACAAACAGGTGCCTCAACAACACACAAGTGGTGATGGTGGAAAAAAAGGAACTTTCTATGCTTTGTGAAAACGCAGCATAGAACAAGCCTGGGCAGCTTGACTCTTCTTACTGATCTCCCTGTCCTCAGAGCTCCGCAGCAGGACTCCAGGTAAACGGTAATATGTCAAGTTGGGATGATGCCGTCTGCCTCTTCAAACACTGATGTCAAAAAACTGTTGCTACTATCAAATACCACACTCCTATTAAACCATTCCAGCAGCAGCTAAGTGGAGATTTCCAGGTGAGCAACCAGCATAGTTTCTAGGTCTCTCTTGCTCTCCCCCACTTTGATAACTTCTGTTCTCCAGCCAGCGTGATTTTGCTGAGACCACAGTTCATCTCCTCGAGAAAAAGGCCACTGGGCCAGACTTTTGGATCTACTCTCTTAGGATAAGGTAGAGTCAGCATCAGCAAACACCTTGTGCTTCACTGGTTGACAGTACATGACCTGGGCCATGTTCCTCTCAAAATAAAAACATGATAAATAGATACCATTCACCTGTGTTGCTATATTGGTGTTGGTCAATTAGACCAATGAAAACGGTTTGACTGCTGTAATTTGTAATTAAAACATGCAGCAAGAGTGTTGAAAATTAGTGGCTGCCTGAGCTTTTTAGAAGACAAGTCAGCCAGCAGCTTATTTATTTTGCTGCTGCTTGTAGTTTCATCGTAACTGAAGTCTTAGACTAATCTTTGTCAGAAAATTAATAATGGTAATAACCACATGTAGACAATAGCAACGGCATTTCACAGTGAGGACTATTGTATCATCATTATGTTCTTTTGTTTTCCAGTGTAAGAAATTCAGTCGTAAAGACTCCAGTGCTTGCTTTTCTAGGTTCCTGCATCTGATCTTCAAGTGATGATTAGCACCCCAGTATGATGGATCTAACCACCCTTGTGTAAAATAAATTTACAAATTAAAAAAATGGAATAGGAGGGACAAGAAGAATGCAGGATCATTTTGAAAGGGATGTTTTAAACAATGGGAAATATTTTCATCCAAACACTGCTACCTATATTTAGTTTTAATCCCTTGAAAATAAGCAGCTATGCTGAAAACTCTACATCATCTTTTATCATCTCTCACTCCCGCAGTACGAAGGGTCATTCGTGTACATAAAGATGAACATTATTCCTACCTAAAGCTTTTTTTGAATTTCTAGGGCAATGTTAAGTGGCTGTGGATGCATCAAAATCAGGCCCTCTGTTTTTGCCTGGTTCTTAACATGTTGGAATAAACTGCAGGCAGCTTGTCCCATGTGGGTCAGCAGGAGCTCTGCTATTCCTTTTGTGGCGGAGGGCGTGCAGCAGTGGTTATTATAAGACTACAAGACTTTGGGGTTCACAGGGCTTTTTCTGGCCATGTCTCTGACTGAGTGGAATATTTTGTGACTGTATATAGCACGTGGCAAATAGCAGAGCAGTGACTGCACAGCACTGTCTGAATTCCCTGGGCAGGGAGTTTTCTCCTTGTTATGTATCATTCCCAACCCACTGTCCAGTCCAATAGCTCACAAGTACATCCTCCATTCCCATTAACACCAGTAATAATGTACATAAAAATCCCTATGAAAATAATCATTCTGAGTAGGTGTTCATTGCAGAGAGCTAAGGAGACTGTGTGGTTTCATTCCAATCCTGTTCCCCAGGAACAAAAGTAAACACTTCAAAAGATGTACTGTTACAGCAGTACTGTCATATGGAGAATAATCCAAAAGAAAATAAGCAGTCTCTCTCTCTCTCTCTCTCTTTCGTTTGTTGTTGATTTGCTTTACCTACACCCATTTAGTCCCTTGCTGTAACACTGCTGTTAGTGTAGTTCTTGTTGCTTTATTAGTGAAGTCAGAAAAATGGAAGGGAGACAGTTGGTGGCAGCATCTAAATGGCTGGCTAGACTGGAGATGTTCTTGGCCTTGTAGAAAAACAGGATTTGGATGAAAAAAAAAAAAAAAAAAAAAAAAAGGCAGTGAGCTATGCTATCTGTGCAGGTTCCTCAGTATCGGGTGGGATTTTCTGGGTGAGGGTTCTATCTCCAATACTTAGCTATTTCCCATGTGATGCAAACTTGGACTGAGTGGCATTCATTATAGCTATCAAGAGCTGCTATTTAACAGTGTAAGGGGAGAGCAAAATGGCAAATATGTCAAAACCTGAGATAAATCTTCTAGATATGTCTGATTTCCTGACAGATTAACGTATTTTCTATGTTTTGCAATAAGCTGCTTAGCTTTCCTGTCCAAACATCTTGAAGGGGAAGAAGTTACCTAACTGTTATTATACCTAATAATTTACCTAATTATTATTGCTGTCACTAACTTCAAGCAACGCATAATCTGATGGGTAAGCTCCACACTGGTGTGGTCCTCAGCTCTATAGCTGCACTGTCTTCTGTGTACATTTTGTTGCCCGCAGTTTAATTTTCAAAGACTCATCCAAAAAACAAAACAGTCGCTTCTGGTTGTACTCTGTCTCCAGGCTGATTTCATCAGGAGTAATGCAGTGCTGAGGTGAGTGACCCATCTGTTAAACTGTGACAATCCAGTGGGATACAAGTTCACTTGTGCGTCTATAACGTGTTTTCAGGGCTCTTGGTGTGTCAGAGTGCAAAATAAAGCTTCAGCCATTGCCTGTACCAATGGTAGGTATTGCAAAAGAGGAATATTTAGGAGTTTTCCCAACCCCTGGGCTCCAGTCCTTGCCTGATGCTCTTTCTCGGGGACTCTGGAAGGTCCCACACAGTCTGGCAGCGCGTGAGGGAGCATGATTCAGAGCTGCTGCAGTTTTCAGCCCATAAATGCCATAAGTATCTTCCTCTGACCCCTGTGATCCTGACGCCCACTCTGCCACCCCAGAAGGCGAATGCTCCTTTCTTGAGGACCAGGTACCTGCCACTCACAGCCACAGGTGGCAATGGACTGTGGAGGACGACAGCAGTGCCAGAATCACAGAGGTGCCCAACTCAAGAGAGGACATGAACCTGGGAGTGATGAGACCTGTGAAAAGTCCAAGAGTAAATAAGGAAAAGAAACATCCACTTGTTTCACAGTTGCGACACTAAAGGTCAACTGGAAAAGTTACTCTTCTACATGTTCAGTGAGGTTATGAGTTGTACAACTATGTCCATATATGTTCTGACAGATTTTAAGTGGTGCTTCGCTGGGCAGTTTTAAAATTCAGCAATACATGTCATTTGCTTACAACAGCCAGTTTCCTTCACATTAGCCACCGGTAGAAAATGATTCATACAAGAGAGGCCACATGTTGAACAGATTTGTGTAAAGTACGTTCAAAGTCAGCAAACATTCTCACACAAAAAGTTAACTTAAGCTACTATTTCCCACAATAATAATAATAAAAATAAGCTTAACAAACACTTATACTGATTCTCAAAACTCATTTTCCATTATGTTTCCTTCTACCAGTTTTCTTTGGCAGAGTGTCAAGTAATGTATCAGCAAAAGTATGTTTCATAATCTGACAAAAGGAAAAAAAATATGTATATTTTTAGTTTGAAATTGTTTATAATTGCAATAGGTAAAAAGAATATGGGACAAAGAAGAACAAAATTGCGTATGCAGAAATGTCAGCAATGAATATGAAAGTACAAGCATATGAATTTTAACATAAGAACAAGCCTTCATGGGAATTAAGTTTTCTAAAAGATAACTACATTAATAACAAAAAAAACCCTTTGAACATATTTCTCCAACTAGAGTCTTAGCAGATTTCCCTACTGATCTTAGGTTCATATTCCTTGAAGCATGAGGATGAGGGCTGTGAGCCTATGACAAGACCCCTGAACACGATATCCTCAAAAATGGTCTGGTTTGGTTGACAAAATTCCCAGGACATTTCCATTGCCCTGTCCCACTGAGCTCTGCTCTTCAATAACACAAACTCCAATCACACATTCTCCCTCTCTTAAGAAACCACTGAACTCATCCTGTCACATACTGAATTTGAGAAAGATGACACCCCTGAAGAGAGCTCTGATCCCCCATGCTTGTTGCACTTGTCTCACTGCCCCACAGAGAAGCATCCCAGGCTGGCACCTCCACTCGCAGGAACTGACACTAATCTCAGCATCAGAGAGACATCCCACTTAGCACTGCTACAAATTCCTCCCTTAGCTGGTTTTCATGCCATAGTTCTCTAAAGCTCTTTTTCATGCCAGCTGTAGTTCACACATAATTATTCAAGTAGGCAGTGGCACCATAGAGGCAACTGCAGAATATCTAGTAGGTAAAAGACATACTTTAACCCTGCAGTTAAGGTCTGTGCTTTTATTTAGTCATCCTTTACCATGAAGACAACTTCCACAAAGGGCAATTGCTTTTGTAATCCTATCATCTTGTCCTGAGCAAGGACAAGGGAGGTGACAGCTACAGAAAAAGGATGAAAAAGAAGAGAGAGTAGTTAGCAAGGAGAAACATGGGTGGGCAAAAGAGATGATAACACAGCAAAAGCCAACAGAACAAAAAACTGCTGGAAAGATGGTGTGATAGTGACAGTTGGGATGAGATGTGATGGGGGGTTCCATTGTGGGCAATACTTGGTTAAAAAGAAGCCTTGGGCAAAGCTGCAGCCTCCAGAGACAGGGTGAGAAGTGGAGGCTCTACTAGATTGTCCAGATGCATTTTGTCACCTGAAAGCTGTTCCTGCACCAGGCACTGTCGAGGCACTGTCAAGGAGCTGCCCTGCCATGGCTATGTCAGTTTGGCTGACAAGGAGCAGCCTCCAGTCTGCTTGGGAGCTGCTACTCGCACAGCACCACCTCACACCACCAAGCTGATGTTGCAGGAACAGTTGACCCCACATCTCAAAAGCCATAAGGAAGTCAAATGTGGAAGCTGAGAAGAAGAGTGCTAATACACTGAATGTGTTCACAGAAAGTCAAGTGACTGTGGCTTGATGTTCCAGCTGGAGATCCTTGGCCCCTGCTTTCCTGCAGCGATGGGTGTATTTGGGCACCACCATCACAAGCTGAAAGCTAGGAGACCTAGAAGGACCAAACAGATGCAGGCAGTCTTGTTCCCTCCAGTCGCTGCTTTATATAGAGATATTCAGAGATATATTACTGTATAAGCTCAGCAGGACCAAAGGAAATAGCTGTTGAAAAAGGCCATACCCATTACAAGCAGAGTGACACTCAATCCGCTCATTGAACCCATCCAAATACACTGGAGGAGGTTACTGGTGCCTCTGGTATTTGCTCAGCTTTGTAACTGCCTACTGCTGTCCTTCGCTGCCCCTTTCCAACACTCCAACATCACCCAAGATAATGACATTTTGATCATGGCAAGACGTGTACAACTACAACAACTCAGGCACACAGAGACCAAACAGCCCAGCTGGAAACAGGGGAAAAAAAAGAGTTAATCTGACTGCCGGCTTACGTGTGGGCAAGTGCCCTGCTCTCGTGGGACCCTGTCCTGACCGTGCAGAGGGGCAGCCTCACGTGGACGTGAGAAAGGCTGCCCAGGCGGGTCCCTTTGGCAGATCGCTGGGCTGCGGTCTGCCAAAATAATTGTAACGAAGGGGACGGGTGCAGATCAGGGCTAGGGTACGGGCCTCTGTTCTTGCCGTGAATTCAGAGCACACAAACATGGTGAAAGGGATTTTTGGCTAACAACATACTTCTCCATGCCCCTTCCAGTCTACTCCCTAGCCATCCAGATCAAAGGGTCTCAGTACAATATTTGCCTTCAGCAGAAGAGCACCCGAGCAATATTTTTTAGGGACATTCACATCTATTTAGTGGGATCAATAAATGCGTAAATTGAGTTATTGGCCTAAACCCCTTCACAGATACAGACACAGAGTCAAATTCTTCTGAGTGCTGTTCCAGTGCAAATGTAGGAAAACTCCCATAAAATTTGCAACAATAATCCAGATTTATTCTCTTTGCCCCTTTCTTTAAGAATACATGGTATGGAATTTGAGTCTGGCTGTGGACTTGAATTCTATGAATCCCTTCCTACTTGCTGTACCTTAAGCCTAGAGGAATTTGGGAAGCAGAACCATCTGAACTGCAACATCTATATATGCTTCTAAATGATCAGAGCCAATACAAAGATGAGGACATTTTACCTGTTGTCATATTTGTATTGTTAGATTGTCAAATTTAACTGTGAAACAGTGTGAGACACAAGCGGCAGGGAGTACTCGGCGATGGAACATGATATGGAAGATGCAAAAGAATCACTTGTGGGGTGACCCAGAGAGGTGCAACTGCTCTTCACTGCACGAAAGCCGGTGGCACACTGGAGGCTCCAGTCCTGGCCCTACCACAGGGAGTCAGGATGACTGTGGGCAACTCACTTTCCTTCTGTGCGTCCATCTCTGATCTGGGGTCATTCCCTGTATGTGTCTTGACTGGACTTTGTAAAGATAAATTAATTAATGCTTGGGAGATGCTCCAGAATGACATGAACAGTAGCTTTCAAAATGCCCTGCAATGAGGGAATATCTTTCCCATGCAAAAGAAGTAAAATAAAACAATGAGGCACGGTTTCATTGACTTCCGCGGGGAATATGCTGTGTTGACAGTTTCCTGTGACAATAATTTCCAACTGGAGATGTCTATATTGGAAAATAAAGGCAGTGAATGTCAGCTCCTTCAACCTGACATTTATATCTCTACCAAAATACAAATGCTGCTGTTCTGCTGCTCTTCTGCTCTATGTATTCTGCTCTATGTATTTGTCACAGATGTAAACAACAGGACAAGCAGAGGGCTTTGAAGCATGGGGCCTAGTGTTTTATAGGCAGTAGGTACTTGGCAGGTTTATGCTGTGGAATGTTACCTGTTAGGCTGCAAGCTTCATGAATTGTCAAAACTATCAAGGAACCAAGAGCTTATTTGGAGGCCTCTGTGCAGTTCAAGTATCAGCTATCATACGTAGGTATGTTCACACACACATGCGTATATGAATTCAAAAGCAAACCCAAACCCTGTAGTTTACTCGTTGGCTGGAAACCTGTTGCTTTTGTTCTCAGAAAGGTTCATTTGAACTATAATATTCTATAGCAAGCTTATAAATGAACTTGTGAAAATTTCCTTTACTGATTAATGTTATTAATTAAATGTTCTGGATGCTCTGTATAATCACTTAAGATCAGACCTTACACCTATCCAGACTCAGAGCATGAAAGGTTTTTAGGAACCCATTTCCATATGTCCCAAAGGAATCGGCCCGGCGAGCCTCTGGGCCTGAAGTACATGTCCCTAACTTCAAGTTTCGGCGAGCACCCATAGCTGGGCACATGATCTCACATCCCCAGGGCTCATGCTTTTTGGATCAGGGACATTCGCTCACCAAAGTTGCTTAGCAAGCTTTACTTGACAAGTGTGCGGCAAGAAGCGCCACTCCTCCTTGTCTCTCAAAGCATGGATGAAGTCCGTATTTTGAAGCAGAGTGCAATCGCACTTTTCTGAAGCCTCCCAGAAGGACATGCTCCCCAGCACAGTGCCTGCAGAGCACGGGCACTCCTACGCAGAAAAGCAGCAGCTCTGCTCTGAGTTCTCTTCATGTATGGATTTACTTGTTTGGGACATGAAGACAAAGGTACACCTGGAAGGCCATTGCCTCCATAGCAGCAGGTTGAAATCATCCACAACACGGCAGCAGTCTCTATTCCATACTGGCAGGGGTGGGAGGTGAAAGAAACTACTGCAGAAATCACACGCACACACGCACATATCGTGTATATGCACCTCACAAGAAGGAATAAAAGCACATCATCTGAGTTTGCTTAGGTTTAGCGAAGGTCAGAGATTTTCTCACCTAGGTGAGCTGTCATCTGGCTCGGGGCTATTCTCTTTTCTCTTGCATCCTTTGCTGGAACAGCAGGAGTGCTTTGCTGGCGTGAAAGACTAAACTGTCCTCAGGCTGTAAAGGACTTGAGTCACAAACCACTTCACTCCTCTCCCCTCTCCTCCTTATTTCATATTAATTCAGGACTATTCAAAATTGTTCTAATATTCCCTCACCTGTTGGCTATGAAAAACTGCTGCAGGATGAGGGAGGTAACAAAACATACAGGATTTGTTCTGATCAAAGTAATTCTGAACTGATGTAGTCAAAACTTCTACTTTTAAATACTGAGTTTCATTTGCAAGAACTTAAATTGATTAAATAATCATCTAAGAACAACTGCATCATTAAGAGGCAACAGCAACATCTAAGTAAGTGAATGCAAAATGAGGATTAGAAAATAATCACATATTTAAAAAGCACAGCAATACTTGAGTGAATGGGCAGCTTCAGGGTCAGGAATAAACTCCTGTCGTTACAGCCCTTATCTGTACACTGAGCAACAGGGAGTTCTGCATGTCCTGCAGTCCAAAGCAATGCCGAGCTTCCTGACTTCTTAAAGGGACATTTAAATCAAAAACATGATTATTACTTTTGAACACAAGCTGCCTCTTTAAGTTTTTCCCCCTTTATTAAAAACTTGGCCCTTTCATTTTTAATTTTTTTTTTAGTTCTTTCATTTTTCATTGCTTAAACCTCCCATGCATCAACTATTTTGGCTTTTAATGAAGGGAATTTTTCTGCATCCAGCAAACAGTAAACCATGTCGCCTGGATACAGCAAAAGCTTAAATTCCACAGATTTCCACAAAGTCATACATTGTGTCGGGTGAAAGTGTGTTGGGCATTCTTTGATTTTTGTGCCCTGCATTAGCATTTGTAAGCACTTATAAAGGAGAGAGCAAAAGAAAGAGAGAAGAGAAAAAAGAGAAAGAAGGGAAAGAAAGAGAGAAAGAGAGAGGAAGAGAAAGAGAGAAAGAGAGAGAAAGAGAGAAAGAGAGAGAAAGAGAGAAGAGAGAGAGAGAGAGAGAGAAAGAAAGAAAGAAAGAAAGAGAGAAAGAAAGAAAGAAAGAAAGAAAGAAAGAAAGAAAGAAAGAAAGAAAGAGAAAGAAAGAAAGAAAGAGAAAGAAAGAAAGAAAGAAAGAAGAGAATGGCAAGCTGCTGCAATGAACGCAAAATATGACCTTTTCTTCTAAAAAGTTTGTGCTGTCCCTCCTGTTTAGCACCAGTGCCGGGCTCCCTCTCCCCTCAAGGCGCTGTGGAGCTGTTAAGCATCTAGGGGTGATAATTTGACTTTGGGCTAAGCCGGAGGGCTGCAGCAGGCAGCAGTAGGTGGTGATGTAATAGGTACCAACGCACATGGATATATAAATATCGTGGCGAGGGCTGAAGCGCTATGGCTGAGCCGCTGGCCAAGAAGCCGGGCACTTCAGACAAGGCTCCCGCCGCGGGGCTCAAGTTCAGGAGCCGCCGCT